>CAUYLG010038320.1:0-23638 GCA_963573385.1 Cacajao melanocephalus
TATATATATTTATATATATAAATGACATCTGGTATTGAAAGTGAAATGAAAAATGTGTCAAGAAAAAGTCATTTAACAGCATAAAAAAACAATAATTTTAGATTCAAATTAATAGAACAGCGTAACTACTTTGTTGCAGAAGAAAGCAATAGATTAGAAATTTTAAGCTTTACATATCTATTTTATATTTGTATATGTGTGTGTGTGTGTGTGTGTATGTGTGTGTGTGTTTGTGTATGTTTAGGAAACACATTGAGGTATGCACTGTATTAATTTGAAATATAATTGCAGTAGTGAATCAGCTAATGCCTGAGAAGAGTCATTTACCCATTATTTTAAGGATACTCACAGTATTTCATCTTTTTAAAGGTCCCTCCATTTACAGTTCTCCTTCATAACTGATTAAAATAAATTTTCAAAAAATAAAATGCTAGTTGAACCAAGAAGACCATTCAGCACTGGTTCTAATTCCTCCTGAACTTGGTCTTTAGCTACCCAGCTTCTACCTCCCTCAGTGCTATTGAGGGACTCTTCCTGGGTCTGCAAGGGGTAGGGTTTCAAAGGCAGGAATTTCCTGGCTCCACTCCTCCACCCAGGAACATAAAGTTATTTGTCTAGGTTTCCTGCATGCAGGCTAGGTGGAAAAATCCAGGGGTGCTCCTTTGTCCAAAAAGCCCTCCAAAAGCTCTGGGAGGAGGGGGCTCTTTAACTCAGAGTTGTGGACCAAGTAGCCAATTCGGTATCAGATTCAAAGATAGTAGCCCTCACTCAAGCTCTAAAATTAGGAAAAAGAAAGAGAATAAACATATACACAGATTCCAAATATGCTTACCTGGCTCTGCATGCTCATGCTGCCACATGGAAGGAAAGAGAGTTCCCAACCTCGGCAGGAACTCCCATTAAATATCATAAGGAAATTTTAGACTTGTCACAAGCTGTCCAAGAAACCAAAGAGGTAGCAGTCTTACACTTCCGAGGTCACCAGAAAGGAGATGAGAAGGAAGAGGAGGGCAATCGCCAAGCTGACCTAGAGGCAAAAAGTGCAGCTAGACAAAAATTCATAGAAGGACCACTTTCGGTTATTCTGTGTATCCCACCGGCAGTTAAGGTGGTGGGAATTGACTTGTGGATTCATCACATTCAGCGGAAGCCTTTGAAGCAACTTATAGGCCCTCCACTCCACAGCCTGAAGTTCCAGGAGATGACCCTTCGTACACCTGTGAGGCATTAGATGATCTGCGTTTGCTCTTCCCATGAGATCCCCAGGAAAGTAACTACTGATGAGTCTATCTTACATCCTGGCATTAACAGGACTATCACTCTTTACTCTCTGTGACTGGACTCCATGCAGTTGCCCCTATGAATTGGCCTAAAAGCTCTCCTCCTCTCCTTCCTACTGCCCCCCCCCCACTCATGACAATTGACACTGACTCTCAGGTGCAGAGTTTTCACTTGCCACATTATACTGGAACTCCAATTATTCTTTTCACAGTGGGGGTGGGGGGCAGAATATAGGAGGACTTGATACTAGCATTGGAAGAATTACTGGCTCTACTTAGTTTTACTATAAGCTATCTCAGGAGTTAAATAACATGGGAAAAGTTGCTAATTCACTTTGCAAAAGCAGCTTAACTCCTTAGCTGTCATGACTCTTCAAAATGGGCTCTGGATCTGCTAACAGCAGAGAAAGGAGGAACCTGTCTCTTTAAAAAAAAATGTTGCTACTTTATAAACTAATTGGGTATTGCCTTAAAGTTAAAGAACTCAGGGATCAATCAAACTCAGGGCTAAAGACCTTCAAAAAAAAAAAAAAAAAAAAAAAAACATGATCATGGAGCTTGTTTACAACTGGCTGTCCTGGCTCTACCCTCTTCTTGGCCTGTTTATAACCATTCTATTATTGCTGGCCTTCCGGACTCTCATCTTTAACCTTCTTGTCAAATTTGTTTCTTCTAGAATTAAAGCCATAAGGCAACAAATGGTCCTGCAAATGGAATCCTGGGTGTCCTTGGCTCATGACTGCTATCGTGGATCTCTGGATCGACCTTCACCCCTGAAAGACTCCCCTCTGGAGGAAACCTCAACTGCAGGGCCCCCTTCTAAACCCCAATTCAGCAGGAAGTAGTTAAAGAGCGATTGAGGCCGGTATCCCAACAGCAGTTGGACTTTCCTGTTCAGAGGAAGGACTGAGGGACTCTTCCTGGGTCTGCAAGGGGCGGGGTTTCAAAGGCAGGAGTTTCCCAGCTCCACCCCTCCATCCAGGAACGTAGAGTTCTTTGTCTGGGTTTCCCACGCGCATGGGCTAGATGGAAAAATACAGGTGGGCTTTTTTTTTTTTTTTTTTTTGTCCAAAAAGCCCACCAAAAGCTCTGGGAGGAAGGGGCTCTCTAACTCAAGAGTTGTGTACCAAATAGCCAATCTGGTATCAGATTCAAAGATCAATCACTCCAGAGGAAGTTTGAAAGAACTCCTCTCATTGGACGAGGACATGAATGGGGAGGGAATAACTCAAGTGTTAAAATCCTGCTGCTCCCTCCTTATATGGATTCCTTCTCTGGATTGCCTCCCATGGCAGCATGGGAGCTCTGTCTTGTTCTCCTTTCTCTCTCTCTGGCTAATAAATCACTCACTGCAAAACTCTTTGGGTCCACAATATTTATTCAAAAGGAAAACTCACTGAGCCTCCAAGGCCCCTTTCCCCATTCTTCAGGGTAAAACAGGCCAAGAACCTTTTCAAATCGGGGAATTGGGAGCCTCTTCAGGACGTCCCTCCACACCCCTCTGGTTACACTATCTTTCCAAATCAGATGAGAGAAATAAACTGCCATACCCAGAGGCATGTTATAGTTCTACACCAGCACAAAGTTCTTCTCACGGTTTATTGTAAGTCTCTATCCAAGGATTGACTGCTGAGAATGTGATGTTCACTAATTTCACCCTCATGGATAGTTCCTCCAAAGAATCAAAGCCGTGTTCAGTCTCACACTGCAAACAGATCTCTGAAGAGGTGAAAATCAAAGCATATTACTGATAATCCAAGATAAATCGTGTTGAACATCTTTCAAAGATGATGTCCTTTCAGAGCAAGTGTTTTAGCCCAATAGGTCTCTCACTGATACTTAAAAATTCAATAACTTCATTGAATAGGCTATATATTCAATTTTACCCAAAACATTTTCAATCACACTCTTATATTTTATCAAAAAGAGCTTAAACAAATTTTGAAAAGTTTCAAAACTTAAAAAAGATTTTGACTTTTCAGGCTATCTGCCCTTTATAGTATATTGAATGGAGAATGACCACAGTTTCTGTCAAAATATCAAACTATCACACTGGGAAGGAGTTCCCTTCCATTAGCTAAAAAAAAAAAAAAAGAATGAAAATCTAACATCCACTTGAGTTCTTCAAGAATGCAGAGTTGAATGCAGAGTTCATTTGAATTTGGACTGCATATGCCTCAAAGATATTTCTTTGAATTGATGACCATTTTAAAAAGAGAGATTTGTACTGCTATTTGGATATCACACAGCCACACATGCACATATTTATATGTATATATGCACACATACACACACGTATATATACATACACTTTACACTGCATTACTTTACAGGAAATCAATAAGGTTCCTATCACCACATGTTCCAATTTTTTTATCCTTCCAAATCCATCCAATTAATATTAGGTTTTCAGTACCTTTTCATTGCTTCTTTCTCAAGGACTTCCAGAGCTTTTTATCTGTTGTCTCTTTGTACATGTTAATGTGTAACATAATTATATATGTAGAGATTTTCTTTCCATTACTAGCTTGTAAGTTCCTTTTTATCAGGACCAATAATAGTATTGCTTTGTTCATAGCAACTGATAAATGCACTTTTGTTAAATGAAAGAAAAAATAAATGATTGGATACACAAATTAATGTATGACTGAATAAACAGCCTAAATGAGAGTATTAAAGCTCAAAAAGTCCATATACTACGGAAAAAATTATTAAATATGTCAAAAAGCATGGTGTGATTTAAATGGTCTAAATAGATTTTCTTTAATAGTACCAATATATAATATTTCAAAAGATAAAAGAAACAAAAATAGTTATTTTCAAACTAGACATGTGTTGAATGTCTACTGTCAGCCACGCACTGTGCTGTAGTAAAGGATTTAAAGATAAGTAAGACAAATCTCCCCACCATCAAGGATTAGTGTTCAGTAAGGAAGCAATACAAGTTGTATAACTGATTAAGCCCTCTCCCAATGAGACAACACCCCCACCACCAGTCCCACCAAAAAAAAAGTTAAACTGCAGTTTAGAAAAACTGGTGAAAATATCATCCAAAGATGAAAAGAGTACAGAATTTTTGAAAACCATATTGCAAATATGGAAAAACCCAAAGGCAGGAATAATCTTAAATAGAAGGGCTTCCTGGTATAGCAGTTAAGAGCCCAAATGCTGGTAGCAGACTATCTGAGTTCAAAGTTTTCCTTTTTAACTTATTAACTATGTTACTTGAGCAAATTTTTACACTCATTTTGCTTTCTATTTCTCAAACCTAAAAAGTTACAATAATACTTGATCTAACTAAGGAGCACTTAGGATGATCTATAACAGTAAACACTTAACTATAAAGCCTCACAAATAGTAAATTCTGACACAGTAATCAGTGATCATTATTTTTATTTATTAGTATTTTATTATAACAATTTTTGACAGAAAGGAGTCTCTCCCACAAGAATAAATTCCCCGCACAAACACAATAGACTTGCCCCTGAATTGAAGTAGTGGCCTAGAAAAGAAACAGATATGTCATTTAATTAATAAAAAAGCCTATAGAAAAACTAATTCACTGCTCTCAGATAAACTAATTCCAGTTGACCATAAAATAAAGCCATCTATATAAAAGTGGAAATCTGACTTAGGAGACTTCTGAATGGTCATAGAGCTAGAGAGAGAATTGTTAGTCTGTTCTACATTGCTTTAAATTTCCTTATATACCTGAGGCTGCATAGTTTATGAAGAAAAGAAGTGTATTTGGCTCACAGTTCTGCAGGCTGTACAAGCATGGGACCAGCATTTGCCTGGCTCCTGGTAAAGCCTCAGGGAGCTCATAATCATGGTAGAAGGCAAAGGGCAAACTGGCATACCACATGGTGAAAGGGAGCAAGAGAAGAGGAGGAAGTGCCAGGCTCCTTTAAAGAACCAACTCTCAAACAAACTAAAAGATTGAGAACTGTATTAGTCCATTTTCATACTGCTATAAAGAACTGCCTGAGACTGGGTAATTTATTTAAAAAGAAAAGGTTTAATTGACTCAGTTCAGCATAGCTGAGAGATCTCAGGAAACTTAAAATCATGGCGGAAGGCAAAGGGGAAGTAAGGTACCTTCTTCACAATGCAACAGGAAGGAGAAGTGAGTGAGCAAGGGAAATGTCAGACGCTTATAAAACCATCAGATCTTATGAGAACTCACTCGTTATCATCAGAACAGCATGAGAGAAGCTGCCCCTATGATCTAATCACTTCTTATTGGATCCCTCCAGTGACAGGTGGGTATTATGTAGGTTAAAATTCAGGATGAGATTTGGGTGGGAAGAACTCACTCAATACCATGGGGAGGGCATCAAGCCATTCTTGAGGGATCCACTTCCATGAACCAAACAGCCCCCACTAGACCCACCTCCAATAGTGGAGATCACATTTCAACATGAGACTTGGAGAGGACAAAACATCCAAACCATATCAGGACAGCTAATGCCCAGGTA
This sequence comes from Cacajao melanocephalus, assembly GCA_963573385.1. Classification (NCBI taxonomy): domain Eukaryota; kingdom Metazoa; phylum Chordata; class Mammalia; order Primates; family Pitheciidae; genus Cacajao; species Cacajao melanocephalus. The sequence continues at coordinate 5,759 of CAUYLG010038320.1, forward strand.
ACTGACACTGGTTGTCGTCTCTAGAAGACATGTTACCTTCATGCAATAATGCAGTTATTGAAAGCTCATATATTACAAGGGCTTGACCAATAAACACGAGTGATATGAGTAGGGTTTAAATGATGGGAGTGATGGAGACTATGACAAACAGGAGCACATGCCACATGTAAAGGCCAGACTTGACTTAGTTCTAGAAAGTTATTTCCATGCAAAGACACAGACTCTTATTTACTAGATTGTCATCTTTTTCAAGAAAAAAATAAAATCTTTAATTTCATATAAAACTTTCCAATTTTCACATCAGTCAGCGGTTTGTGACCTCTGAAGGAAAATGGACTATGCCACAAGAATTAGCCGATGCTTCTTACTCATTCTAGTCTTCTTTTGTTACCAAAAGAGTAAGATTCTCCCCCAGGCTTAAGAAAGATACACAAGCTACTATTAGTACTGAGCAAAATTCTCATCTATATAAACAAACAAACAAGAAGCACAAAACATTTGAAGAGAAACAACAGGAGATACCAAACCCTATCAAGGGAAAAGGTAACTTCTGATGAAACTTTATTATTTCTGAAAAAGAAAATCTTCAATAAGCATAATTACTTAAATGGACTTACATATAATTAATATAGCCAAAGGTTTAGAGTATTACAAAGAATCAAAATGAGAAGTAAATGGAGGATGAGAAGGTGGAAAAAAGATGAAAATAGGAGAAGGAGGAAAATGAGAAGAGGCTGCTATGAAAAGGAAACAATGAGAATATTTGGAAATTATTTATCTTATTTTCAAAGTCAAGAGATCAACAGATAGACTAGTTAAAAATATCTAAGTCGAAGATAAATTGTTTGAGCTGGAAAAACAAACTCAGAGATAATCAAACACAATACAAAATAGACAAAAAGTTGAAAAATCTGTGAGAAAATATTAAAGGTAGAGAATGCTATCTAAGAAATCTGCAGTAAAACTAATAGGGGCTTCAGAGGAAGAGGAAAGAGAAAAGATATGGGAAGAAATTGACTACTGCAGAAAATTTCCCTGAGCTAAAAGACGTTAAATTTCAGATGGAAAGAACCCTGTACAGAATTAAGTGAAAGGAGCTTACCTAGACATATCCTGGTGAAATTTCTGAATTTCAAAGATAAAGATAAGATGTTAATACAATTGAGAAAGATAATACATATTTTTCGATAATTAGTATCATATTTATTAAATGATACCAAAAAGAAAACAGAAGTATGTCATTAAAACTCAATTGTCAGGAAAGATTAAAGACAGTTTTAGAAAGTTTATGATATCTAAACCATTCTCAAATAACTTTTTGAGAATGTATTCAACACTGTACTTCACAAAAATAAAAACTACACGCAAGAAAAAGACATGATTCAAGAATATAGTCATGCACCTTATAAAAATAATAATATAAATCCAAATGTTTGCTTTTTAAACACATGGAATGTGAAAGTACAAATAGATCTGCCTAAAATTTAAGATAAATCTCTAGGGAAAAAAAATAATAAGAGGCAGAGAAGGAGGAGAAAATTAAGCTTAACTAAAGGATAACAACAAAAAAGATGGCAGAAATGAATTCAGAACAACCAATAAATATAAAAAATGTGAATGGGTTAGAATCCACCACAAAAATAGAAACTGTCACATTGAATTCAAAACTACTAATCTAGCTATAGACTGATAATGAGATAGATAAAACTAAATGACATAGATTAAAAATTAGAAAATATATAGACAGATGTACATATAGAGAGATATAGATATAGATGATAGATATAGATGATATAGATATAGATATCTATATATAATGAGTTATAGATCTCTCTATATATAAGGTTATATATATGATATATAAGATTATACATAAGATTATATATGTAATATATACAATCTAGATGGATAGCTTGATCAATCTTCAGACAAATCTTTACTTTCTCCCCAAAAATATAGCTATAGAAAAATAGAATTCAATGTCTGGAAATTATTTTAAATGATAAGAGAAACAATTCACCAAAAAGGTTACCAAGAGTTACATATTTTATATACTAAAAAATTAACATCAAATTATAACACAAAATTCTAGAAGTATAAGGATACATTTACAAGTCAATATCTATATAGACTTTGCATATGTCTCCAAGTATGGTTAGATCAAATACACAAAAATTAGGAGAAAGGAGATTTTTAAAAGTTAACTTGTAAGTATAATATAAAATAAAATGTTTTTTCATCAAACAAAAAATGCACATTGTTTATGTAGGAATAAAATGTTCAAAGACTGCTCACAAAACATCTAATTTCCAAAAGTACAAATCATAAAAAACTATAATTTTCATCATAATGCAATAAGACTGGAAACTTACAACTAAAAGATAAACCAAAATATTTGTGCATTTGTAATTTTAAAATGCTCCTCTTGTTTCTGATCATCTGCCTTTTACATTTTTTAATTACAGAAAATGCTTAGGAGTTGGAAAAAAGTCTATTTTGGCATTGATTCTTAACAGTGGAAGAAGCTTTTTAAAAAAATTTAAACCCCAAATCCTCGCCCCTGGAGCTTCAGTATTTTCAGAAATTTTTCCAGGTGATTCTAAAATGCAGTGGTTAAGCGTTCTTCAAGAAACCTCCAAACTGCACTCCACAGTGGCTGAACTAATTTACATTCCCACCAACATTGTATAGATGTTCTCCTTTCTCCCCATCCTTACCAACATCTGTTATTTTTTACTTTTCAATAATAGCCATTCTGACTGGTGTAAGACTGTATCTCATTGTGGTTTTAGTTTGCATTTCTCTGACGATTAATGATGTTGCACATATTTTCATGTTTGTTGGTCACTTGCACCTCTTCTTTTGAGGAGTGTCTGGCTCATGTCCTTTGCCCACTTTTTAATGCAGTTATTTTTTTTTTCTTGTTGATTTGCTTAAATTACTTATAGATTCTGGATGTTAGTCCCCTGTCAGATACCTAGTTGACAAAATTTTCTATAATACCACTCTGTAGGTTGTCTGTTTACTCTTTCAATAGTTTCTCTCATTGTGTAGAAGCTTTTTAGTGTAATTAAGTCTCAATTGTCAATTTTTGTTTCTTTTGCATTTGCTTTTGAGGTCTTAGCCATGAATTTTTTTGCCTAGACTTGTATGTCCAGAAGGTTTTTCCTAGGTTTTCTTCTAGGATTTTTATAGTTTGAAGTTTTATATTTAAGGCTTTAATCCATTTTTAGTTCATGTAAATTAGTTCAGTCTCTGGGGAAAGAAATATGATCATTTCTCGAAGAATGAAAAATAGATCTACCATTTCAACCCAGCAATCTCTACTATCTACCCAAAGGAAAGAAATCATTCTACCAAAAAGACAGCTGTTATTAGTATGTTTATTGCAGCATTATTCACAATAGCAAAATCATGGAATCAACCTAGGTGCCCTTCAATAGTGGATGGAATAAAGAAAATGTGGTATATATACACCACAGAGTACTATGCAGCCATAAAAATGAATGAAATCATGTGCTTTGCAGCAACATGGATGCAGTTGCAGGCCATTATCCTAAGTGGATTACCACAGAAACAGAAAATCAAATACTGCATCTTTTCACTTATAAGTGGGAGCTAAACAATCGGTACATATGTACATAAAAGTTGAGGCAACAGATACTCAGGATTCCAAATGGGAGAAGGGAAGGAGAGGGACAAGGATTAAAAAACTACCTACTGGGTACTATTTTCACTATTTGGTTAATGGGTTCAATAGAAACCCAAACCCCAGTATTACACAATGTATTCAGGTAATAAACTTGTACATGTACTCCTCTCAATCCAAGAGAAAAAGAAAAAGGAAAGAAAATTATGTGTATTTTGAGAAGCATTAGCTTATTCAATAGCCAATAAACAATTTTCTATGTGGGACTGAAGCTCTTGGGAGAGGCCAACTAGAGATCATAGATTTGGTAGATAGGAGTGGCAGGTCAGATGCTAAGGGCTGCATTCATCTGGCAGGGCCTTTTATTTGTCCAAGCATGGTGGGGTTTGATGTGGGGTTTTTTTCCCTAGGTAGAACATTACATGTCTTTAGGAATTTACAGTTTGCCACAGTCCCTATCATTTCCTATTGCTTGCACTAATCCACTTCACATATTTAATTACCTGGCTGCCCCCTGCTGTAAAGGGTGGTTAAAATCACGACAGTGTGTCGGATAACCCAGAGGAAAATGAGAATGCCATAGGATCCTGAAAGTACCTTAGATAAATGGGCAGTAGAAGAGAACTCTGGGGAAAGAAAATCAGAATGTAAGGTAGAAGAGATAAGAGGAGAAACCAGAAAAAGGGCTGACAAGTCTTTAGATGAAATTAATATTGATTAATGCCTATACATACAAGTAGAAACTTTAAATTAGTCGTTATTTTACAGATCTCAGTGCCACCACTGTTTTGAAGGGTTGAAAGGATAGGGTTGACAAAATTATATTGTACATATTTATGCATTACACAACAGGAATAGAAAAAGTTTGCAAAGTCATGGGTTGAGTCCATGATGAATCTTTGACTACATGCTGCACAACAACTCACAAATAAGATCTGTAACTTTCTACCTTAAAATAAACTGATTTCACAAGACGTAACTTTCGTCATCATCTTCATCTTTGCCCTCAACAGCAGTAGCCCCCTGCTGGGTTGGATGAAAAGAGAATGCTCTCAATTTCATGTCTAATTAATACTCTGTTGCTTAGAGATTGTTGAAGAGCATGCCGATTAGTGTTTCCAGCCACCAACTAAATTTTCACATGTTTTAGACAGCATGGAAAAGAGAATAAGTTCTGTAATGCCATTCTTGTTTGATCAAAGTTTTTTTTTGTAGTTTGTAAGGAGAGAAATTATCAATTTCTAGGGAGAAAACACAAGTTGCAGGAAAAACATGAACTCAAATACATGGAAAATCAGATATATACATTCTTTTTAATACCTGAATATCAGCTCCTTGAGGTCAAGAACAGGTTAGATTCATCATTATATCTATACTGCTTAGCATAATCCCTAATACATAACTAAGTTTATTCATTGTTTATTATTAATATATTTACTGTGCTAAATGAAATATTGGCCAAAAAGTACAACAGTTGTGAACTATTGTGTCTGAATAACCAACCAATGACCAGGAAATTATATTAGAAAGGATTCTGGGGCAGGGGGCAGTGGCTCACACCTGTAATCTTAGCACTTTGGGAAGCCGAGATGGGCGGATCACAGGTGATAGAGACCATCCTGGCTAACACAGTAAAACCTTGTCTCTATTAAAATTAAAAATACATAAATGAGCCAAGCATGGTGGCATATACCTGTAATCCCTACTACTCAGGAGGCTGAGGCTGGAGAATCCCTTGAACCTGGGAGGCAGGGGTTTCAGTGAGTTGAGATTGTGCCACTGCACTCCAGCCTGAGTGACAGAGTGAGACTCGGTCTCAAAAAAAAAAAAAGAAAGAAAAGAAAAGAAAAGAAAAGGATTCTGTGTGTAGAGGAGACAAATATTCAACACCCCTCATTTCACTTCCAATCTCCAGCTACCCTAGGCTTCAACCACATGGAGGTGCAAGACTCTCATTTTCATGCATTGTTACCTTTGTCTGTACTGCTTCTACACATTTAATCCATACCAATCACATCAGCCAATTCCTACTTGTCAGGAATAGGTCTGTGGAAGGGCATGTCACCCAAATCTGGCCAATGAAATATAAGGGAGCCATGCTGGAAATTTTGAGAAATATTTTCCTTCCTTGTAAGAGAGAGAGGTTGAAGAACAAAGATTTTTTCCACTCTACTTCCTTGCTGAATGTAAAATTGTAATGTGCAGAGATAATTTTTGGATTATCAGCAGCTATGTGATCAGGGGGAGCAATATCACCAATACTGCAGACAGTGGGGCCGAAACAGAGAATCGTGCCCTCGGTAGTGTTACTGAGCCAGACACTGCAGCAATGTGAAGACTGCCTAACTCCAGACTTCCTGTTATACTAACAAGAAATATCCTTGTGGCTGACATTATGGTTTCAAATATTGTTTCTTTCACTAAAACATTCCAACCCAATATCATACACTGTGGCAAAAACGTTTATTGCCTTCCCACAGCCATTCTACCACTGTCTTCTTTGCCAGAAAAGAGGCAGTACCACTACAAGGCTAAAAATGTCAGATTTGTTTTCTCATCTTCACTTGCTCATTAAAGTATGTAAGTCGTCCTAATCTGTCACTCCTGAGGAAAGAGTAATGGGATGTTTCTTGTTAAGATTTTCTCCTTCCTAAAAGAAATGCACAAGGCGAAGCCTCCATTCCTTTCTTGCATTTGAACATGACATGTGAAGATGTGAACTCAAAGCTCCAGAAACTATTGTGATCACAAGTGGAGATCTAACAAAACTACAGAAAAGCCAGCCAAGAGCCTTGATACCTTTGAGCAGTTGAACCAAAACTGGAATCACCTCTCTTGCTCTGTATTTATGGTTATGTGAACAAAATAAAAGCCTAAATAAGCCACTTTTAGTTGGGCTTTATTATTTACTATTATTATTATACTTTAAGTTCTGGGGTACATGTGCAGAACATGCAGGTTTGTTACATAGGTATACACGTGTCATGGTGGTTTGCTGCAACCATCACCCCGTCATCCACATTAGGTATTTCTCCTAATGCTATCCCTCTCCTAGCCCCCCAGCCCCAATAGGCCCTGGTGTGTGATGTTCCCCTCCCTGTGTCCATGTGTTCATTGTTCAGCTTCTACTTATGAGTGAGAACGTGGCGTTTGGTTTTCTGTTCTTGCGTTAGTTTGCTGAGAATGGTGGTTTCCAGCTTCACTCATGTCCTTGCAAAGAAAATGAACTCATCCTTTTTTACGGCTGCATAGTATTCCTTGGTGTATATGTGCCACATTTTCTTTATCCAGTCTTCCATTGATGAGCATTTGGGTTGGTTCCAAGTCTTTGCTATTGTAAACAGTGCTGCAATAAACATACATGTGCATGTGTCTTTATAAGAGAATAATTTATAATTTTTTGGGTATATACCCAGTAATGAGATTGCCAGATCAAATGATATTTCTATTTCTAAATCCTTGAGGAATCACCACACTGTCTTCCACAATGATAGATCTAATTTACACTCTCATCAACAGTGTAAAAGTACTCCTATTTTCCACATCCTCTCCAGTATCTATTGTCTCCTGATTTTTTGATGATCAGCATTTTAACTGGCGTGAAATGGTATCTCATTGTGGTTTTGATTTGCATTTCTCTAATGACCAGTGATGACAGGCTTTTTTTCACATATTTGTTGGCTGCCTAAATGTCTCCTTTTGAGAAGTGTCTGTTCATATTCTTTGCCCACTTTTTGATGCAGTTGCCTGTTCACTCTGATGATAGTTTCTTTTGCTGTACAGAAGCTCTTTAGTTTAATTAGACCCCATTTGTCTCTTTAGGCTGTTGTTGCCATTGTTTTTTGTGTTTTAGTCATGAAGTCTTTGGGCTTTATGTTATTTTAGGTGACAGAATTCAACTGCAACACTCATCTAATAGAATTGTTGTGAAAATTCAGTGAGAAAATTCATGTAAAGTGCTTAGCACAGTGCCTATTTTAAAATAAATAAATAAATACTAAGGAACATTAGTTAATATTACCAGCTTTAGCAGGTATATATTATTTCTGCCTGGAACTCTTTTCTTCATCTGATACCATCAGTCTCCTTATTTTGAGGAATGGCTCTCCCTTTTTTTCCACTTAATCTACGGGAACTGCCTGGCTTCTTCCAATCAAATCCAAATTCACAGATCCCACTCTTAGTCTAAGAGTGAAACTAAGTGCCAGGCTGAGCTAAGTATCATGCTTCATCACACTGGTAACATTCCCCAGTCCAGTAATTGACATATGTTTGTCCAGAAACTCCAGGTATTCATGGCTTTGGCCTCCTGGGGAAGCCTGGCTGAGAGGATAAAGCTAATACACAGGGGAAAATGGTAGAAAATAAAAAGAGTTTTATTGTATTCAAGCCCCTGTTTCCAGGCCTCAGGACCCACAGTTGCCCTGGTTGCTGCCTTACTTAAGCATGGATAGAGCCACCTTCATTCTGTGAGTTACCCAGTATCCTCTTAGCTTGTTAATTGAAATTAAGTGCCTGTAATTTGATACCATTAGAATACTGATTAATATACTGTTCTCTACCTTATGAAATCCTACTCACCCTTTATCTAATGTCAACTATCAACCCTATTCACGTAACAAATATCTATTCAGAATCTACAATATGTCCGGCACTTTAGTAAACACTATAGACGTGAAAATGAGAATGATATAATTTTTGCCTTCTAGTTGCTTACAATCTTCAGAACATACATGTATCAAGATGATTACCAAGACCTTATAAAGTACTTTAAAGAGCTGTGGAAATGGAATAATGGAAGCAGGTAAGGAGGCTATTTACTCTAGCCCAGGACAGGGACCCAGAGGCTAAGGAACAATTTCTCACGTGGGATGACAACTGACAGGACTTTACAAGGACAAATAGAATTTAACCAGGGGATCTTAATCAGGGAAGTGATTGGATCAGTATATGGAGAATCAGCAGAGCTTAGTGACCAATTGAGCAAGGGGCTGAAAAAAAGTTTAGTTTGAAAACTTTGACTCTTGGCTTCATCACTAACTTGGGAACCATAGAGGAAAAGAAGAAGTAGCTTGTGGGAGACAAGAAGATAAATTATGGACACAATGAGTTTCAAGTACATTTGAGACATTCAAGTGGAGGTAGTAAGAACTTTGATATATGGGCTGGAACTAAATATTTTAAAAGAAGCTTGGCCTAGAAATATATATTAAGGAGTTATCAGCATATAGATGACAATTGGAGCAATGAAAGTGAATGGCATTGTAAGAAGAGAATGTATGGGAGAGAAAACGTCCAAAAATGGAACCCTAGGGAACATGTAATGCCTTGAAAACCAATAGAGACAAATTTTAAAAAGAGAGCGGTCAATGATTCATTCCCAGAGAAACAGAGAATAAATTAAAATTAGTACTAAAATATGTCCTTTAGATATAGCAACGACCTTGATAATGGTATGTTCTGTTTGTAGAATATGATTATACAGATTGAAGAATGCATAAGAGGTACATAAGTGTGAATGAGATTGTAAATTACTGTTACTCTTTTGAGACACTTAGTTATCAACAGGAGGAGAAAGATCAGGAAGTAAGTCTTGATTTTGTGGTTTGTTTAACATAGGAGTGGTACTTGAACATGTTTATATGTTTAGAGGAAGACTCATTAAAGAAAATAAAAGACAAGTCAAAGAAAATAGGGCAAGAATACTGAGGATGAAGATAATACCAACAGGAATAAGATTAAGCTGGATCCAGTCATTCCTCCACCCAAACCTTACAACTGTCTACAAGGCCCTACACTATCTTGTTCCCAGATCCTCCCGATTATATCTCTTCTTTTATAATCTCTCTTGTTCACTCTGCTTCAGACACACTGGTTTCTTTGCTATCTTCAAACGTGCCAAGCACATTTCAGCCTCTGAGCTTTTGTACATTCTCTTTTCTGCTCCTAAAAAGAACTTCTCTCTAGATCTGCATGGCTCCTTCCCTAACTTCTGCAAGTCTGTGCCCAAATGTCATCTTGTCAGTGAGGCTTTCCATGACTGTTCTAGTATATAAAGTAACAATTCCCTTGTTCCTAGTACTTTCTAGCCCTCTTAACTTGCTTGATATTTTTCCCATAGCTCTTATCACATCCCAACATGTGCTTATAAAAATCTGCTTATTTATTTGCTTTTTGTCTGCCCTCCTCCCCTAAAATATTTACTCCAAAATGAAAGCTAAATTTATTTCCATGTTTAGACACTATTTCTAGTGTCTAAACAATGGCTTGTTCTCAATAGGTACTCAAATGTTATTTAGGCAAAAAAAATTAATTGAGGAAAAGGATGATCAGAGAGTGTAAGCTAGCATAGAAGGGAGTAGAACCACAGGGAAATGTCAGATGCGGAGAAAATGAACAAATAAAGAGGCCAAAGAGTAGACTTCCCAGAAGTGAGAGACTCAAGGCAGTGTGCTGATATGGGGCTATGGTTAGAGTTTAGAGTGCTAGGGGTTAAGATTGCAGAATGCATACCACACTCCATACATTGGCTTCAAAGTGAGCCCTTGAAAGTGGATTCCTGAGAGACGGTCAAGAAGAAGCTTTTTGGAGTTCAGGGAGCCAGAAAGTTTTTATGCTAAGGTGTCAGATGTGTCATGGTCGTAATAGTAAAATTTTTCTGGAGCAACGGTACGAAGTGGTATGAAGAAGCGGACAATGAGTAAAATTCCTTGATGGACTAGAGATGCCCAGGGAATAAATGGTGGTAACAGGGGGTGATGTCGATGATGGGGGCAGACAGTGGTGGAGATGCAGGCATGCAAGACAGAATTGAGGCAAAGTGAAGTTAGTTGGCCTGGATTCTCAAGAAAAATACAACTTGATAATATCAATAGCTGATAAAGCTAACAGTTTTATAACCACTATCAGCTGTCTAAACACTTCTTTTTAAGTTAAAAAAAAAAAAGAAGAAGAAGAAGAAAGAAAGGAAACAAAAAGAATGAGGTGATTTTGTTTGGTGCCCATACAGACAGAACCCAGAGAAACCTGTGTGTAATGAGGAGTCTGACTTCATGTTTTGATATTTGACTGCTAATTGCTTTTAAGCCTCATCCCTCTCTCTTCCTCTTGTGACCCTCATCTGGGAAAGCACATAAGTAAGCCTGGGTACTCCTTCCTTGGTGGTGGCAGGAAATCCAAACTGAGCAACTCCCTGACCATCCACAAACCCAGAGACCCTCAGTCTAACCCGATCCCCTCCCCACCATAAAACCTCAAGCTAGTCTCTTGTCCTTGCTGTCATAAGCCATATCTGAATAGCTCAGGAAGCCTGCTCTGCTGCCCCAAAAAGCCTCAACATGTAAGTGATAAACCTTTTTATATCCTCTGTATGTGTGCAGCATCATTAGTCTTGACATCCGACCCATGTTTTGGGTTAGTCTTTCCGGTTTCTGCAGTGAGTCCACAAAATACAACTACTACAAAGGAGACTGTTCAGAAGAAACCCTCATACCATGCAGAATTAGTTACTACTTACTTCATGCTCTCATTTATGTTTATTTATATCTTTAGTGCTCACCACAGTCTAATATTTATTATAATTGACTGTGTGTATATCTATCACTCTCATTAAGATTCTTGAGGATAAAAATTATATCTTATTATCCTGTATTCTTTGGAATTTTATATAAAATATGCCTAATAAATATTTGATTTATTGAATTTTTCAGGAGGTACAAGGACAAAGTGGCATTCCTTTGAGATATTATAAGTCTCTGTTTGATCTGAAGCTTTAAAAACACCTCCTGAATGCATACTCTCTCATGGGTTCTCAGAGTTCAGGATACATCTTGAATCATGATATAAAAACAGCAAAACATTATATAAAGACCACTTTAAAAAGATCAGTTCCTTCCAACTCACTTCTATTCCCCTTATGGAATTACTAAACAGAGGCTTAGTTGAAGATATCAGAAAGTTCATTCATTTTCTGTAAGAGCTATGAGAATGCTCATAAAACCAGTTTTGAATGAGAACCCACCCATCTGTTTTATGCTGTTTTTCAGGCAGTTAGCCTAATTAAGCCTCCCAGGCAGGTTAGAGTCCCCCTGTGGAAACTAAATTGACTTTAAATACAGAATTATCTCAAAATCTCAAAATCGATGAGCTTTTGATTGATATCACAGTTAATTTTGACAATTAAAGGGGCTTCCTGCTTCTTTTCACTTTAGGAAGATGAATAATTATGGAAATGACCTCATTAACTCTTTGATGCCATTCATTGAAATTTATAGAAGTTATTATGCCTAAACTCAAGACCTAGAAGAGAAAAATAATCAGTCTATTAGCCATATTTGCTTCAAATTTTTATCTAGTTTTACTTTACTGTCATAACCACAGGCACTGTCAGAAATGTTAAATTGCATGTCCAATGATATAAGAGATTAAGAAAAAAAAAAACACTCCATTCAGATGAATATGGCCCTCAACAGTAAAGAAAATCAAAAGTATTTTACCCCAAACTATTCTTCTTTTACATATTTTGAGACAGCTATTCAGAAGAACTGCAGACAGGAATCACCCTGCAAAGCTGCCTTTTGTGGAGGAGGTTTGTATATGCAGAAAAAAGTCTACATTAGCAAAATAAACAGCCAGGTTTTCTCTGAGGCCTCTCACTTGTCCAAATCTAGGAAAGATTAACTGACCACAGGCTACCATCTATTCTTTCTGAAAGCAGCTAGTGAGATTTCAACTACATAACAAGACCAACTTTGCTAGCCATGTCTCTCCTCTTCTCTCCCTCTCATAACCTTTCTTGACACACTCCAAGCCTCTATTCTTTCTGTAACCTCAAAACGGTATAAAATCATCAACAATCTGGGCCTTTTTTTGAGTTTTTATATTTTGTATAGTTCCCATGTACAAGTGTGCACATTAATAAATTTCGTATGCATTTTTTCTTATGAATCTGGCTCTTGTCAGTTGATTTTCAGCGAACTTTCAGAGGGCAAAAGCAAATATTTTCCTTGGCCCCTACACAAGCACAGGACCCTCTACATCTTAAATTTTTTTTTTTACAATCTCAGATTGATAACAGATTTCATCCTCTGTGTTCTCATATGATCTCAGTTTGGATAAGCAAACATTCAATCACCATAATAGAATTTTTACTCTGAAGAAAGGGGCACATTACGAGCCATCAAAAAATAATAAATAAATGCAATTGGCAAAGAATAAAATATATCAGAGTTTATTTTCAAATAGCCAGAAAAAGAGTGGATTAAAGTAGGAATTTAGCCTAAATGTTGTAACTGAGGTTATTTTCTATGCAACACCGTAAGTGTCTTCTAGGTTCATCAAGGCTGAATTGTTAAAACTCCTTCACATATTTTCATTCATTTTCTAACACTTTACAAATAAATGTACTCATTTTGCTTTTTGTGAAAGTATGGCAGATCAAACTGATTTAAACAAGAACTCTCACACATCATTTATGATCCTTAATTTCCTCATTTATAAAATAATATCAATAATAATATTGGCTCAGAAACAACCAGGAATGATCTCAGGTGATTTCAATGCATGAAAATAGTTTTCACATGGGGAAATTACTAAGGCAATATTTGTTAGTTCAAACAAACGTCAGGCTTATTTGTCCATTGGATGCCTGTATCCTTGGAAGCACAATTAGAAAAAGAGGAAGAATTCTTGAAGTAGAATTTTAAAGTTTGGGATTCTTTTAAACTTTATTCTAATAGACAGTTCCTTACCCTATTTGAGCCTCAGCTCTACAAGAGAAGCCAGGGAGTTATGATCACTGTGATAGGGTGCAAAATTGACCCAAATTCTTTACTCCTTCCTGAAGCCAAGCCATTTGTCTTGGTAGTACCTTTCCAAGATGCCTCTGAGTATAGCTATGTGACCTGACAATTCTGAGTCCAGGTGGCTACAGACCTCTCATGTTTCTGCTTGCTCTCTAGCACCCCTGTCATCACTCTGAGAACATGCCCAGGCTGACCTGCTACAGGTTGAAAAATAGGTGGAGCAGACCCCAGTTGCCCAATTTGTCTCCTCCCAGCCTCAGCCACAGCCAGCCAACACCCAGCTAGGTTGAGCGAGAGGAGACTCGTTAAAATCAGCACAGCTGCCTAGTTGCTGGCCCTAGATGCCTGAACAAGAAACGGTTAATTTTATTTGCTATTAAAGTGTTGCTACTACTTGTTATCCAACAGTAGTACAGTGACAGATAACTGGTACAGTCACCATCTTCCTGGGGAAAAATCGTAGCATTACTATGTACCTCAAACAAAATCGTGTAAGCAAAAGTTGTTTCAAAAATCATAAAGTTCTTTTCAAAGGTATAACTGATTGACTTATCTGAAAACTCTACCATACTCAAAGTCTGAATAAGCATCTGCAACCATTCCCTAGTATATATAGGGTATATCAAGTTTTTATAGTACAGTTTTATACAATTTTTAAATCTATTTATTCATGTATGAGAAGTCCAGAAAGGCTTCTATTAAGAATTTCAGTAAAAACATAATAAAAATTAGCTATAAAATTATTTTATGAAACTATTATGTAATTTTTGGATTTAAAAAATCTAGAGAATTATTGCATCTTTAAGCCATCCTTAAGCAAGGGTATATGTATGTAATTCTAGACACTGGTCTGCCATTCTCTTTAAAATCTTCTGAGAAGTAAGTCTACATTTACTTGCATAATTATGTCAGAATTTAACAATTCTTTCTTTTACAGATATAACCAAATCATTATTTCAATTTCTTCAGAATTCAAGAGGAGCTCCAAGATGGCTGACTAGATGCATCTGACACTCACCTCTTCCGTGGAGAGGAAACAAAATAGTGAGCAGATAAGCACACTGTGAATAGATCATCTGAGAGAGAACACTAGAATTCAACACCAAGGTGGCAGGAAGCACCAGAAGCAAGAAGGGAGAAGGGAGCAAGGCAGCCTCCTCAACCAAGATTGGTGGAGAGCCTGGAGAGACTTCCTAATGTGAGGAAGGATAAGTGAGAAAGGGACTTCCAGCAGTCCACATTTCCACTGCAGACCCCTACAGTTTGAGGCATGGGAGAGTCCCTCAACCCTCACAGGCCCCAAAACTAACAGGGAGCTGCCTGGACTCCATGTAATGACATTGCTCCGGAGAGGTAGAGCATGCTGAGTCCCACAAACCCAGGAATCCTAAACAGCTACACCAAAGCACCATTTTGAGACCCCAACCTCTACCAGACTATCTTAACATGGAGCCCAAAACTCTCCCCATCTCTACATCCCTAGAGCCCCATCAATATTCCCTGCCCACAGCAGCAGCTTCCCAGGCAGAGTTGGGAGCCACTAGCAGTGACTCTGCCCCACTAACGGAGGAACAGCTGTGAATTTTCACATGCCCTAAGGACAAATTCAACTATGCACAACAACCACCACAGTAGGATGCTGTGAGATATGAGCAAAGTACATGCCGCCCAAGTTGCCTGACTACAACTGGTCCTGCTGAAAGCAACCCCACCCTCTCCAGCTGCAGGGCACTGGAGCATTCCACAAGCAGTCTGGGGATTACTCTTCCCCATGCTACCAAAGCCATTACCTACACACATCACAGGAGGACTTGAGGCCAGGACCACCCGGCCTGACTCCATTGTCCCTAGTACCAGAGCATGCTATCTAGGGGTTTGAAAGTCATGCAACCCAATTCACCGCCATTGGCATATGAGCACGCTTCTGGGAGTCTGAGGTCAGACCCATCAACTTGCTAGTGCTGCCATAGTTGGCACCCACCTATATATGCTACCTTGGGACTGGCCCACCCAGCCTGACATAGCTACAGCCAAAATCAGTGTATACTGCTTGAGTCCCAGAGGGTTCTCTCACCACTGCTAACACCATTGCCCATGCCACACCTGTTGACCAGTAGCTAAAGAGTCTGCCCACCCACCTGGCCCACCACTGCCATTTCTGGGGCCTAAGGGCCCAAGAATCAGCATGTCTGGACCTGCTAATGCTGATAACCAACATATACCACTCTGGGGCCCAAGGACGGGCATGCTCAGCTCCCTGCTGCCACCACTGGGGACTGAAGACTGGTCTACTTGGTGTCTCAGGCCCCAACAAAACCTCACTATAGCCTCTACAAACAACTGCACCTAAGCCACCTAGGGAATCATAGACAGCACTGATGGAATTTACAACCAAAGAAAGCAGATAGGGCCAACACTATTGTACAGACCCAAAATCAAAACCAGAATGCCCCATCCAACCAACACCACAGATATACTTCAGGAAAAAATTCTTCCCTTATGAAATCAAATTCAAAAAATGTACAGAGACAACTGTTAACACCGGATGCACAGATTATCAATAGAGTAACAGGAGAAATACCTAATGTAGATGATGGGGAAATGGTTGCAGCACACCACCATGGCACATGTATATCTATGTAACAAGCCTGCATGATCTGCATATGTACTCCAGAACTTAAAGTATAATAAAAAAAAAATAACATGGGAAATATTAAGAATCAAGAAAATATGACACCACCAAAGGAATACAATAATCCTCCAGCAACAGATCCCAATTAAAAACAAATTTCCAAAATCCCAGAAAAAGAATTCAAAATATTAATTTTAAAGAAGCTCAATGAAACACAAGAATATACTGGAAAACAACACAAAGAAATTGGAAAAACAATTCAAGATATAAATAAGAAACTTATCAAACAAATGGATATTATCAAAAAAGAACCAAAAGAAATTTCAATGAACAATTCATTGAAATACAAAATACGTTCATAAGCATCAACACTAGACTAGAACAAGCATTAAAAAAAATGTTTGAACTTGAAGACGAGTCCTTGAAATAACCCAGGCAGACAAAAACAAAGGGATAAAAAGAATTAAAAAGAATAAACAAAGCCTACATGACATATAGAGCACTATAAAATGACAAAATATTCAAATTTTTAGTGTCCCAGAAAGCAAAAAGAAAATGAGAGTGTTAAAAAGCTATTTAACAAAAAATAAATGAAAACATCCCAAGTCCAGCAAGAGATTTAAATCAATAAAACAAAAAGTCATTCCAGCCTGGGTGACAGAGCAAAACTCTGTCTCAAAAAAAAAGAAAAACAAAAAGATAAAACCCGAATATACAAAATCAGAAAAGGGAACGTTATAACTGATATCACAGAAATACAAGAGATCATCAGAGATTATTGTGAGCCAATATATACTAACAAACTGCAAAATCTACAGGAAATTGGTAAATTCCTTGAGACATACAACCTACTAAAACTGAATCATAAAAACAAAAAAAAACAGAAAATCTGAACAGACCAATAACAAATAATGGCATTGAATCAGAAATAAGAAGTCCCAACAAAGAAAAGTTTAGACCCAGGTGGCTTCCCTGCTGAATTATACCAAACTTTCAAATAACTAACATCAATTCTCCTCAAACTATTAAAAAAAAAGAAAAAGAAAAAAACTAAAAGAAGGGAAGTCTCCCTAACTCACCCTCTCCAGCATTATCCTAATAGCGAAACCAGACAAGTACACAACCAAATAAAACTACAGGCCAATATTCTTGATAAACATAGATGTAAAAATTCTCAACAAAATACTAGCAAACCAATTCCAAGGGCACATCAAGAAAATAATACGAGAGAGAGATCCAAGATGGCTGACTACCAGCAGCTCAGGATTGTAGCTCCCAGAGAAAGTGCACAGAACGAGAGGACGTCGCACTTACAGATGAATATTTTTTGCCCACGAACCAGGAGATTCCCAGTGGAGGGGCCCCACGGGTCTCCAGCACGACTCTTGTGGCCGGCGTGGCGGTTTTGCCGGCATCTCAGTGCGGCTGTTCCCGGTGCAGAGTGAACGGGACTGAGTCCCCTTTTGGTCAATGTTTGGAGCTTGGGGAAGGCAGTCACCTGTTTACCTGGTTGAAGGGGGAATTCAGGAGGGAAGCCAGACCGGAGATTCCTGGACAGAAAGGCATCACAAATCTTAATGCCGCTGTTTTGGTCGGCACGGTGGGTTGCTCAGATTTCGGCGCTGGGAATCAACAAGTTTGACGTCCACTCAGAAACCTAATTTGAAAGTTAGCAATTACAAACGACAGGTGGATAGACTTACAATGATGGGAAGAAACCAGCGTAAAAAGGCTGAGAATACTCAAAATCAGAATGCCTCTCCTTCTACAGGGGATCATAGTTCCTCATCAACAAG
>CAUYLG010038324.1:0-17019 GCA_963573385.1 Cacajao melanocephalus
ACTGCATTCTAGCCTGGGCAGTAGAACAAGAATCCTGTTCTCTCTCCCTCTTTTCCTTCCTCTTTCTTTCTCTCGTACAGTCTTTTTTTTTCTTTCTTTCACTCTCACTTTCTTTCCTCTCTTTTCCTTACTTTCAAAAAAAAAATATTAATTTAATTAGAAGTTTTATTTCTCAGTTGCATTAACTACATTTCAAGTGTTCAGTAACCATAGTGGACAGTACAAACGTAGAAAATTTCCATCACTGCAAAAATTCTATTGGACAGCACTGGTATAGATCATTGGTACTCAAAATGTGATCCATGGGCCAGCAGTATCAATATTATCTGGGAGCTTATAGAAATGCAGAATTTCAGGTCCACTTCAGACCTACTGAATCAAAATCTTCCTTTAGCAAAATTTCTCAAATGATTAGCACTGACCTACATTTTATCCTTCCTTAGATATTAGGGATGTGATGTCTGAGGTCTTTCAAAGGTCCCCAGAATAGCTTGTTCCTTAATCCACTGCTTCCTATTCATTCTCCAGCTAATCCCAGCAATGAGCTGAAACTCATTCATCACCCTCGCTGAGTTTTCTTTTCAATCCTTCTTCCTAATTCTGATTCTATATGAGCCCTATCCACCCAGTGGTTGTATTTTGGTAGCCAATGTGGGACACAGGAGATTGGCAGACCAACATAGCTGGCCTCTCTCTAGCCCTCCCTCCATCTCTAAATCACTAACAATCCACGTTTTCTCAGTTTGTTGACATGCGGCATGTTCATTTGTTCACAACTTAATCACAGAGAACATTTCAGAAAAATATGTACTGAGATAAGTTAAAACCATGTTAGTCTCCTACAACTTGTACATTTTCCTTTTCTCTTATCAGTAGATTGTCCTGTTGACATAGTTCATGCTTGAGGACACGTAGCAGCACACACACATTAAATGAATTGTTAGGCATGCAAAAAAAGAAAAAGGAATGTACCAAAATGATTGCAAGTAAAGTGAATGTCATTTAAGCCCTCTAAAAAGGCATGCTTTGCTAGATTTAGATCTATTTTTCTTATGCTCACTTATCTTGATTTTCACATGGTTAATAATTCCTTAAAATAGTGCCTGAAAAATAATGTATCATGTTCTTGACCCCCAAAGGACAATTTATTTAATTCTAGAATAAGATCTTTCCCAATGAGACTTGTCAGGAATCCTTCACTTAATAACTTTTACACATTAATATAATGCAGCAAAACACAATTGCCTAGAGATGCTTTAGCTAATTTTTATTAATAAAGAGGACAGTAGTTTTGTCTTCATGGAACTTATTTTCAACAGGAATCAAGGAAGAAAATATTCATGTAAAGCTATGACTTAGAAAGTTACAGGGGCTACCTCTATACAGCAGTTCTAAAGTAAAACATCTTGTCTCCAACTGGGCTGACAACATATTGGACTTTCACGGTCTATGGATATGAATTCTTTAAGGATATAGCCCTTAATTAAGGTGTAAAACAATGCATCTCTCGACCTTGATGTTTAGGATCTCTCCTGTCTGCCCCCACTACGCCCCACTCCAATGAACTCATCCTACATCTTTCAGATGTAAGTTGGATAAGACAGTGGGTTTGAAGTTTAATAATACAAGTGGCAGTTCTAAAACACCAGGTTCTTTAGATCAGCTGAAATGAAGAGTGAGAAGTGAAAATTCCTCCACTAGTAATTGTTAGCCAGTAGAATAGCCTCCCAAGCAGTCCCCACAGCACTTGGTTGCCATGAGTCTCTCTCCTCTCACTGCCCACCCCGGTGCCGTGACGCCTGGGGCTTGTCTCTTCTTATGGCATCCCCTGATTGACTTTTGTATAGCAATCTCTGTGTCAAGTCAGTAATATGATGCCTTTGTAATAAGATGCCTTCCTAAAGAAGTAACCACAACATGATGATTATTGGTTTTTATAATACACAAAGCATTAATTTTTTTTCTTATCCTATTTTCTCTTTATTATTTTTTTCCAAGTTTTGTTTGGAGACATTTATGTTAGAAGAAAAACTATAAAGTTTTATCATTGTAGAGAACAGAGAGATCAAAGACAGCTGGACTGTATCTATTTGTATAATTATTTCTGATATTTTTAAGAGAAGTTTAACAGAGTAACTCAGACTGAGACTGTTAAACTCTGTTTATGATAAACTCCATATTACATGATATAGGTGAACAGATTAATTCCCTTCATGCAACTAAGATATTCTATTTACATTATTTATATACTCTCTTAGTTTTTTATGCACTTCCAAGTTTTAGTTGGAAAAATGAAAACCAAGCTACTACTTAAAAGTTATTAAAAACTTCACATAAAATATTTCATTTTAGCTACAAGTTATTCATTGCACAGGATTTTATAAATAGTCTGGGTATTTCATAGGAACTGCATTTCAAAGGAAAATTAACCAAACAGTAATAAAAGGGGGTTACTTTTAAAATACATTGAAATAAAGAAGTTTCTTACTCAGTTGCTAATGCCATTAAGGTAGGATAATGCAGTTATATATACAAGCTAAAAAGGAAAAAGAATATATTTTGTGGTCCTTAATGTTTGATTGCACCATTGTTTCCCACAGCTTAGCTTATTTCTATATACCAAGTATTAAGCTGATATGTAGTAAAGATTTCTTACAGTTCTGGTAACTGGTAACTAGTGCTGTGAAAGGTTTTGGTATTGTCACATTCCCAGTTTTGTGAGTTATATATTGTATATTGAAAATGACTAGTATATTCAAGTAATATATTTATCTAGAGCTGGGAAAATACAATAATTATTTTCAAATCTTCAAGTAAGTTGTATCGAATGTTTTTCTTCCTCTTAAGTGAGAAAAGTCTCACTTTTATGTTAAAATGTCTATTTATACAACAGGTTTCTCCTTTTGCTGGTGTTATTAATTTTCATATTAAAATTTTTCTTATCTTTTTATATTAAAATAATTATGCTGGCTATTTAGACTGCCAAGATGTATTTTAGTTTGCAGGATTTTTGGCAGACAAAATATTTAATAACAAATATAAAAGCATCGTATATTTTGTGGCATTAGGGACAAGAATTTTACCTTTGAATTTCTCTATGTGAGGCAGTGCTGGTATCAGCAAAGTCAGTAACAGACAGTATTACTTGTAATCATCAAAAGAAGGTTTCCACAAGTTGTATAAATCAGTGCATTTATTTATTATGTTGTGAAATTTAATATTTATACAAAATACATATTCTAGCTCTTGTTTACTGCTGTTGCTTAGAGTGTATAGTTCTGTTGATGATTTGCTTATGTACTTGAAGTACTCATTTCTGTCAAACAGATGCCCAATTATTTTCCCTTTAAAACAACTTGTATTCTTTACCATCATAGATAGCTGAATAGTAATAGATACTTTGTTATAAAAATAAGTTTCATGTGTAAAATAAATATTTTTTGAAAATATAAAGCCAAAATGAAATCACCAATATAAAGGATTTAATGTAGCCGAGGGATTCAGAGTGTTATATTTTGCCAGTATAAATTTTATCTTCGTGTCACAACTTCTTTTCTGTAGTTAATTCTCAGTTTTAGTTGAAGACAGAACTCAGTGATTGTACTGCCAATATGACATTCAAATGAACATTAGGACTCTTGAACATCGGCCAGGCGCGTGGCTCAGGCCTGTAATCCCAGCACTTTGGGAAGCCAAGGTGGGTGGATCACCTGAGATCAGGAGTTCAAGACCAGCCTGGCTAACATAATGAAACCTCAATTCCACTAAAAAAATAAAAATTAGCCGGGCATGGTGGTGGATGCCTGTAATCCCAGCTACTTGGGAGGCTGAGGCAGGAGAATCACTTGAAGCCGGGAGGCGGAGGTTGCAGTGAGCCAAGATCTCACCACTGCACTCCAGCCTGGGTGACAGAACAAGACTCCGTCTTGGGGAAAAAAAGAATCTTGAATCCCCCAAAATATCACATATCTAGCACCCCAAAATATCACATATATAGCAATTCTTGGTTCCAGAGTGGATATTTTTAACACGTTTGCATTTGGCTCTGGGATAGTAACCATTATGGATAATGGTTTGTTTGTTTCTGTTAAGTAAGTGAGATTTTAATTGTTTGAATTATTTCTATTTAAAACTGTTTTAACTTCAACTTTTAACTGTTTTCTTCTATTTTAACTTTAAATTTTAACCGTTTTCTTCTATTTTACAGTGTTAGCAGTTGATGTATTGTGTACTATTTAAGAACTCATAGGAGACCAACAATTAATTTACTATAATTTTAAAGGCATAGAGTTTTATATTTTACTGCTGCACAAGCAGCTATTGGAGGTGGGAAAAAAGAAAACTGGTACGAGAAATTACATGGAAATTACAAGTAAAAGGAAGCTGAGTTGGTAATTTGGCCAAGATTTCGGAACAAATAGTTTGAACATAGATATCTTTCACCTTATATGATAGAAACACAAAGCACACGTGAGCTGTATAGTATGCTGAACACCACCACAAAACAAAAAATGACACATTGATGAAGTCTGAGAATTCAGGGAGCCCATACTACTGTGGAAATTTAGAAGTCAGTAAGAATGTAGTTCAGATGACCTAATCCTTCAAGACATTTGATGGAGTCCACCCTAGGGTTTATAATATGGGGCAAATATCTGTGCTTTCCCATCTCAGTGATTGATGTCCGAAGAACAAGTCAGACATGCTTAGCTGGTTCCTATAGAAAAACACCAGTAAATGTGGATCAGACCATACCCTGCAGACCAAGGAGGTTTTCTTAAACTTGCTAAACCTTGAAATGTATTAGCAATGATATTGCTAAATGGATTTTTTTCCTTTCACTGAAACAAAACAATTATTAAAATTCACAATACCTAGAGATGGGAATATGGTTTAGGTTTATCGAGTTCTGTAACTGACTATGGCATTGACTCACTGTGTCCTTTCTACAAGTTATGATGACTTGGTGTCCCCAGTTAGAAAAGGCATACAATATTATCAGATGTTAGTACTTGGTAATGTTTCTTTTACAAAAGGAACTATATAAGTATGAATCATACCTAATTTTACAGTTTCTTTCCCACTATCATTTTAGATGTAAAGAAAGTCTTCCCAGACTATAGCATGGAAATTAGAACTTTAAATTGATATCCCTGATGTTCAATTTAAAAATGAAAGTGAAGTTAAAATTAATATTAAGTTTCTGTACCAGAGCAGATTATGGGTATTTTCATGTTATATTTCAGGTTCATATTATTCATTTTAGGATATGCCAAAAACTCACTTCTAAAATCTTCAAAAATTTTGAATAGTTTTATTTTTTTCTACACTTAAGCCAAACAACAATTTTACAGATGTGTGTATATATATATATATATATATATTTTTTTTTTTAATTAAGTCCTTCATTTTTTTCTTAGTTTAACTCCCCAAAGAGGAAAATGTCTCTGTAAACCAGTAGTTAAAAAGATGGAGTATGTGATGTTCCTTTCTCTGTACTGAGTTCTGAATGTTTGATCCAGAGCATGGATCACTGACTGCGTTCTCTGACTGTGGAATGGTATTCTCTCATGCAAAGTACTTTCAAAACTTCCCATAAACTAAACTAGAGATCGTCTTAATTAATGGAAATCTGGGTACAATTACAGGAATTAAATTAGAAACTAGAATAACCTAGTTAAAATCATTATATTAGTTTTACTTGAGGGTAAGTGATGACTTGATTTTTACATGACATTTGAAGTCTGTCACTATCTGATTCTTAACCTAAAGGTTTCTTTGCTAAATCTGATATTTATTATAGTATATATAATAATTTGGAGCTCCTATTGCATCTCACGGCCCAAAAAATGTTCAAATGCCATATGATACAGGGAAAAGACTGGAGTTCATCACCATGGAATTTTGATTTGTCTTAATGACACAACTTAATTTTCATGATGATAGATCTCTAAATGATTAATCCAGAATGATTTGGTACAGCGACTAGAAGAAATTGTTTTTCTGGGAATTTGCTTCCCATAGTGACCTGGCATACAGGTGACCTTAGTATAATTAAAATTAATTATAATTTTAATTAGAACATGCTCTGTTTATAGATTTTAATTGTGCAGCAGTTTTTTTTAAATATACATAATTATGAAGATGAGAGAACTGCAAACTTGGACAGTTCTTTTGTTTTCTCTCCTTTTACTTGAAAAGCTTTCAGAGAGTTTTTGAGAGATAACACAGTTTTCATAGTAACACTGTGCAAATTAGGTTCTTCTGCCAAGAAACTCATAAACTAAAATACAGAGGAACACAAATACTTAATCCTAATCTTGGCTTTGGATTTTGCAAGCAAAAGTATTTTCTGTATCAGTTTTTTTTTCAGTATTTATACAGTAGCATATTTCATTTTTGATTATGCCAAAGTTGAATTCTCTTTTTATGCTGTGTTTTTCATTAATTGCAGTAAAGTGTTAATTTCATTGCTGCCATTCAGGTCTTCATCCTACAAACCCTCACCATGTTTCACTACTGTGCTTTTGCCATAGGTTTTTTTTTTTCAGCAACCCGTTTTTCTACTTCTTCTACTCTTTCCCACCAGAGTGGTCTTTCTAAAACAAATTTGCTAAAAGTTCTTAAGTAGGCTCTCTTTTCTGTAAATTATAGCATGGCAACCTAACTCCTAAGCAAGATGAGTTAATCTCTATGACCTTGCCTCTTTCTTCCTTTTTAGTATCCTCACCCACCATCCCTTCATTGACTTTTGTAATCCAGGAATTTGGAACTACTTATAATTTAGTGCCTTGGCATAATCACATGCCATAGATGAACATATTTAAGACCCAGTTCAAATTTAACTTTCTGTGAAGCCCTACCTGACTTCCCTAGGCAGATATTTCCTCCATGCCTATAGTATATTGAAACTTTTTCTGTTAAAATAACATAACATTTCAATTACACATACACATATATACAAACGCACGCACGCGCAGGAACACACACACACACACACACACACACTGTCTCTCCCACTGAATTTCTCTCTTCCTCTTTGTATTCTCAGTGTCTAGCTACACATAATAGAACTTAGATAAATATTTTTGAATGAAGGTAATATAAAACCCAAACTTCTCTGTATTTGTATACTTTCACAAACAAAGGCTTTGAATTATCTGAAAGTCCATATGAGGTATAAGTGTGCATTCATGAGCATGCGTGCACTCTGGGCAAAGCAACAGAAGAAAAACAGCAAGGAAGAGCAGTTGTTTTGTGAAAAATAATCATCTCTTAGCTGTACATCAGAAATATTGACCAAATCTGAAATCTTTTTCACATAACTGCCAGTCTCTCATTTGTAATTCATAAAAATGCCCTAAAGATCATCCCTTTTATAGACATTTAGTGTATAGAGTCCACATAAATACATACACTGATTACCTACAGACAATAATGAGACTTCAGAAAGAATAAAAAGCAATAGTGAAGGTGGAATTTTAAAATAATATTCAGCTGGGGGGAAATAGCCTGAGTTTATGTGACTTCTGGTTATTTAGAGTTATTATTTTAATGTAAATATAAGAAGGCTTATTTGTGACTATTATCAACCTCTGTATAATATAAAGACTAAAAACTACTACCTAGGGGCCTGTTTTTCTTTGTGATTCAATAAAGCCTTTTCTACCATGTCACCAAATACTCACAAAGGCTAACACCAAAAGCTCTTCCAAGTTAATAATTTCTAAAATTAAATATTAGGGCCCCACGTGGTGGCTCATGCCTGTAATCCCAGTACTTTGAGAGGCCAAGGCAGGTGGATCACCTGAGATCAGGAGTTCTAGACCAGTCAACATGGTGAAACCTCGTCTCTACTAAAAATACAAAATCTAGCCGGGCATGGTGATGCAAACTTGTAATCCCAGCTACTCAGGAGGCTGAGGCAGGAGAATTGCTTGAACCTGGGAGGCAGAGGTTACAGTGAGTCGAGATCACACCACTGCACTCCTCCTGCCTGGGCAACATAGCAAGACTTTGTCTCCAAAAAAAAAAAAAAATTGTAAAAATACCTGTAATTAACTGAAATGCCCTCTTCCTTTATTCACTTGATAGACATTTCTACCTGCTCTATATTTGGCACTCAATTAGCTTCTGGGGATACAAATAAAATAGCTCCTGTGTTGTAAAGTCTAAGTTTGTTTTCACAGTTATTTTTCTACAGTCTGTTTAAGGTATTAGGAGAACTTTTACAAACCAAGTGTTTTTCAGGTTACTTCAGAGAGGAATCTCCCTCCACCCAAAAATACTAACCAAATCATTTTATCATAAAGAGGTAATCCCATTTTTATGTCCACAATGTTTATATTTTTGTGTCAGCCACCAATAATTTTGACCATTTTGTCAAGAACATATTTCATCAATCCTGTTTCCACAACCATAAAAATGATCCCAGTGACTGATAGATCTGTAGAATATGAACTCACATTTAAAGTTTATTTTAGGAAGGCATATCCTATATCCCTATTGATGACACATATGCCAAAATATATAAGAGCTACGCATGGTAAACCACAGTAGAAGGGAAAAAGTAATGCTTTCTGGTATACTTCAGAGGCTCCATTTGAAGATGTGGGTTGATGTTTCCTTGATTAGTTTGAATGAGGAGTAGGGGGTAATAATATTTAACAGGTAGCATACATAGCTAAGCATATAGTAAATACTACTAGTATTTGTGTGCCATGAGGCACTAATGTATAGAGGAAACAAAATTATTTTTAGTTATAAAAGAATCTCTAAATATTTATGGATGGTTAGGCCATAGGGTTTCTTCATGAGAAGGAAAAAACTGTATCTTTATTGTCAGTAAGTATGAAAAAAACCCGACTTGTATGTATATTCGCACTTTGAAAGGCATATTTTGAAGTCATTTTTTCCCATCAATATTAAGTATCATCCATTTCTATGTCCTGTAGCAAAAGAAAATTCTTAGTGTGATACAGTTTTACTCTTTGTTCGACTTTGTACAAGGTCCCCAAAAGGAGGAATCTCAAAAGATTGGACACTTTATGCTCAACACACTCATTTTACCTTTCGAGAAAGATAACCAGAAATCACTGGCCTCCAGTTTATCATCATGTTGAAAACACAACAGTACTGTTCCTTTCATTCCTTACATTGGAAAAGGCATTTTAAATTTAGCTTTGCCATTTTATTTATAGTTAGGAATTTACTACATTTTGGTAGTCTGTTTTGAAACTAAGCACTTGTGTCTGAAAGATGCAGATAATATCTATCTATTTATTACACAGTGGGCTCTGTTTGCTGCAGAAAAGAGTGAAACTTTTAACTGTTTAGCACACTTGCCAGTGAAATATACCTGACAGAGCAGAGGTTATAACTTTGGCTCTAATTACTTTTAATAATGGTAAGACAACGTGAGTTTTGTTTGTTTACATGCTGTTTACAATGGCATAATTTTTAAAATATATACAGTTGAGATATTTATTGCATACTATTTTAAAGATGTTTTATGTGTTTTCACCTTTGGAATATATTGTTACATTTCCTTGTATAGATAATTTGGGTGGCTTTGTTAACGTAGCTAGTAATTTTTATGACTACTAAGTGACCAGTTTTCGGTGCCTTTTATTGTGGGATGCATGACTATGTATTTATTGTTCGGAAGTCACTGATGTGTGTATTTTTGTACTCTGCTGAAAGTAGTGGTTGATCCTGATGTACATGATGATGAAAGACATCTTTCCCAAAGGGCACTGCCTTGAGATCGTCCTTCTCAAATAAAAAGAATGCATTTGAAGAAAGTGTGACGTCTATGTTGTTTCTAGTCGGAAATCTTTTTTTATATTAAACTTTTAATTTTAAGATAATTGTAGATTCACGTGCAGTTGTAAAAAATAATACAGGGAGGGCGCATGTACCCTCTACCTATTTTCCCCCCAAAGGTAACATCTTGCAGACCTATAGTACAGTATCACAACCAGGACATTGAGATGCAGAAGGTCACAATGCTGAACAGTTCTATCACCACAAGGAGCCAGATTACAGATCCCTGTTTCTCTTTTACAGGCACACCTACTTCCCTCTTGCTCACACACACTTCTTAAACCCGGGCAACCACAAATCTGTCTCCACTCTATACTTTTATCATTTCAAGAATATTACATTAATGGAATCTACAGTATGTTATTTTTTTTCACTCCAGAAGAATTCCCTGGAGATTGATGTAAATTGTGTATATTGATAGTTGATTTCTTTTTGTTGCTGAGTAGTCCGGCATCTGGTGGAGGAATTCTCGATCGTAAGAACATAACTTGGTTTACGTTTATAATAATGATTCCTTAAAGTTTATACCCCCCAAAAAAACCACTCATTAAAAGCTCAATGTGTGACAAGTATTGTCTCTAGTAGTAATGATCTGTGAATAGCCCTTTAAAATCACTGTCTGGTGAGGAAGAAAGAGTATTGTAACACAGAATGTTATGTGCAGTAATAAAAAAATATGCCACCAAGTATGGAGGAGGACAAATAAAGGGTGTCGGTAGAGAACGTTCAGGGGCACCTTCCTGGATAGGGGACATTAAATCAAATCTTAGCCAGATGAAGTACATGTGTGAGAAAGGCAGAGAGGACAGGCAGGCAGCAGGGAGGGTAAAACATGCTGTTGCTGAAACAAAGGGAGAGACAGAAGATGGAGCTGGAGTAGGCGAGGGCAGAACTAAGCAATCAGATTTGAACCCTGGTCAAATCAGTAACCTTCTGATGGGATTTACATGAAGAGAGCAGAGGACAGGGAGATCAGTTAGAGGTTATGAAAAAAGTCTGGGTAAGAAATAGCAAGGGACTTCTTTAGCGCAGTTTTTGTTGAAATTGAAAGGAGGGAACAGATCTCAGAAATATTTAGGTGCAAATGACCTGCACTTGAGATTGGCTGTGGATGGATCAGGAGAGAAGAAACATGACAAATCCCAGGTTTCTAATAAGAGGGAAGCATGAAATTCAAGTTCAGACTCCTCCATCATGGTTTCAGGGCAACTGTAGGATGTCTATGGGATATATCATGTTGCAGAGCAGTACGGGAGAGAAATACAGATCTGGGAGTCATTGTCATATGGGCTGAGGCCTTTAGAGAAGATGAAGTTATCCAGAAAGACCCTTAGGAACTTAGAAAAGGAGCCCCACAGAACTTGGATTCAGACCTCTGAGAAGGAGGCTCTGTCTTGATGGTGCTTCTAGGAGTGCCAGAGGAAAAAGCCAGAGAATGAAACAGGCTGCCTCTGCCAGGGTGAGAACCAGTGCCCCTGGGACACTGGCAGCAACAGCGAGCAAAACAGGAAGAGCAAGTCCTCTTTCCTTCTGCAGGAAACCAGCTGGCAAAGCAGCAGTGCCGATTGCAGAGCCCAGCGCCAGCACACCGAGCAGTGTCGGGTGTATCTGGCACTGAGAAACAATCCAGTAGGTGGCCACTAAGTCTAACAAGGCCCTCTTAAGAAAAGCAAACATAATCTTATCACCGTCAGAGGATAGTGGGGCAAGAAGCTGTCCCACTAGGAATGCTTGAGGGACTGGAGGACTCTTAGCTTGGAAAAGAGAACATCCAGGGGCAGGGAGTGGGGGTAGAGGTGGGAAACAAGGTTGGGACATAAGAACTGCCTTCAAATATTTGAGGGACTGTCATGGAGAAGTGGGCTTGCATTAGTTCTAAATGAGACAAGCAAGTGAAATTGACAGCAGAAACTGATATCTAAGGATGCACTGGATTGTCTCATAAAATTAGATCTTGATAGATAGGTTCAAACAGAGGCTACCAACACCTGACAGTTGGTACCCTTGAGAATGTGAACTCCATAAGGGAAAGGAATTTTTTCATGACTGAATCCCAACGTGTGGAATAGTGCTTAGCATGTGGTATATGCATATTATCTATTTGTTGAATAAATCAGAAGTAATTTAAGCATCAGATCGTAGGACCAGATCATCCTGAGGTCTCTTTCAACCATAGATTCAATGCAATTGATCATATAAAAAGGAAAAGTATGCAGAGTCCTAACCAAATTAGGAAATAAATGAACGAGAATTTAAACTCCAAATAAGTTGGTTATCCAGCATCCCTTTAAAAGCAGGTCACTACAAACCAATGCTTTTTTTTTTTGAGATGGAGTCTCACTCTGTCGCCCAGGCTGGAGTGCAGTGGTGCAATCTCGGCTCACTGCAACCTCTGCCTCCTGGGTTCAAGCGATTCTCTTGCCTCAGCCTCCCAAGTAGCTGGGAATACAGGCATGTGCCACCACACCTGGGTAAGTTTTTTTAGTAGAGATGGGGTTTCACCATATTGGCCACACGGTTCTTGCATTCCTGACTTCGTGATCTGCCTGCCTTGGCCTCCCAAAATGCTGGGATTACAGGTGTGAGCCATCTACATCATGACCCTGAGGCACTGCCTGATTCTGAAGGGCTAGCTGAATAATCACATTAAATTTTTTTTTAAATGCAAATTGTATTATATTTTATCCTAATTCTTTAAAAAGTAGCAGTGTGTTTTCATAGCCATAACTCTTGGCAGCTAATGGGTTATAGTTCTAGCAAATTATAATTTTCACCAGAACTCTAAAACAATAGATTTTTCTGATATGGAAATCAAGAATCATCCAAGCAATCCAAGGATCTGAACCCCGTCTTTCCTGTCCCACTATGGCCCTGCTGTTTGTCTCCATTACTTTTTGTACCACCACCAGTACATTCACAAAGTGTGATAGTCAATGGTGTGATTGGCAACATAATGAAGCTTGTATCAAAGCAAGCCTGGGATGGTGGTACCAGTCATAAGAATGAGAGGCTATGGGGCCAGGCACGGTGGCTTACAACTGTAATCCCCACAATTTGGGAGGCCGAGGCAGGAGAATTGCTTGAGCCCAGGAGCAGTTCGAGACCAGCCTGGGCAACATAGCGAGGCCTCATCTCTATTAAAAAAAAAGAGAATACAGACAAAAATACAGTGTCATAGCTGTCTATAACGCTTCTTAGTTTGAGACACTATAGCTACATTTAATCTTCAAATCAACCCCGTGAGTTTGGTATTAGCCCCATTGGAAACATCCTCACACCCTTGGAGTTGGTTCTACTTCTGGCAATGACATTTTGGATGAATGTGGGCATTGGAGCACTACCCTTTCTTAGAGGAGCGATACTAACTTATCAAGTAAAAAGCAGCCTAAGAACCACAGTGAGTCAGGTAAAGCATGCTCTCCGCATAGTTCCTCTCCCACGCAGGCCTCCCTCGCACCCTAATGCATGCTGCTACAGCACCCCTGCAACTGAGAGGAAGGCCACAAATAAAAGCAATCTGAGATCTTCTCATTTAATTTGTTTCAAGGTTTTTTTGAATGCTCCCCATAGTGAGAAATAGATTTTCCCCAATATACATAAATATATACACACACATACACTCAGGTGCTGCGTAACAATGTTTCAGTTAACAGGGTACCATATATATGACCGCAAAGATGATAGTGTTCCCACAAGATTGTAATGCAGCTGAAAACTTCCTATCACCTATTACCTCATAGCCATCACAGCACTGTAGTACAACATACTACTCTCATGTTTGTGGTGTATAAACAAACCTACTCTGCTGCTAGTCATATAAAAGTACCATATAACACATACAATTGTGTACAACACATAATACTTAATGATAGTAAATGACTATGTTACTGATTGGTTTATATATTTCCTACACTACATATATTTTAAAAATTTTTTGAGACAGAGTCTTGCTCTGTTGTCCAGGCTGGACTACAATGGACTGATCTCGACTCACTGCAACCTCTGCCTCCTGGGTTCAAGCAATCCTCCTGCCTCAGCCGCCTGAGTAGCTGGGAATACAGGTGTGTGCCACCATGCCCTGCTAATTTTTGTATTTTTAGTAGAGATGGGGTTTCACCATGTTTGTCAGGCTGGTCTTAAACTCCTGACCTCGAGCAATCTGCCCGTATTGGCTTCCCAAAGTGCTAGGATTGCAGGTATGAGCCACTGCGCCTGGCCCTACACTTTTCTACTTACTGAAAGAAAAAAATGTTAACTGTAAAACGGCCTCAGGCAGGTCCTTCAGGAGGCGTTGTTATCATAGCAGATGACAGCTCTATGCATGTTTTTGCCCCTGAAGACCTTCCAGTGGGACAAAATGTGGAGGTGGAAGACAGTGATATTGATGATCCTGATACTGTGTAGACCTAGGTTAATCTGTGTGTTTGTGGGTTTTTTTTGTTTTTTTTTTTTTTTTGAGACAGAGTCTCGCTTTGTCACTCAGGCTAGAGTGCAGTGGCACAATTTCGGCTCACTGCAACCTCCAACTCCTGGGTTCAAGTGATTCTTGTGCCTCAGGCTCCCAAATAGGTAGGATTACAGGCACCCACTACCACACCTGTCTAGTTTTTGTATTTTAGTAGAAACGGGGTTTCATCATGTTGGCCAGGCTGATCTCAAATTCCTGACCTCAGGTGATCCACCTGCCTCGGCCTCCCAAAGTGCTGGGATTACAGGTGTGAGCCACTGTGCACGGCCTGTAGTTTAGTTTTTAACAAAAAAGTTTAAAAAGTTAAAAAGTTAAAAGAAAACAACTTCAATAGAAAAATGCTTATGGATTAAGAATATAAAGAAAAAAAGCTTTTCGTATAACTGTATGTTTGTGTTTTAATCTAAGTGTTAGTACAAAAGAGTCAAAAAGTTTAATAGAGTCTACAAAGTCAAAATGTTTCAGTAAGCTAATACCTATTATTGAAGAAAAATATTTTAATAAAATTAGTGTAGCCTGAGTACAGTATTTATAAAGTCTACAGTAGTGTAAAGTAATGCCCTCGGCCTTCACATTCATTCACCACTCATTCACTGACTCACCCAAGGCAACTTCTAGTCCTACAAGCTCCATTCATGGTAGGTGTCCTATAGAGATGTACCTTTAAAAAAAAAATCAGGCTGAGCACGGTGGCTCACACCTGTAATCCCAGCACTTTGGGAAGCTGAGGCTGGCAGATCACTTAAGGCCAGGAGTTTGAGACCAGCCTGGCCAACACGGTGAAACCCCATCTCTACCAAAAATACAAAAATTAGCTGGATGTGATGGCACATGCCTGTAATCCCAGCTACTCAGGAGACTGAGGCAGGAGAATCAGCTGAACCTGGGAGGTGGAGGGGCAGCAATCTGCGATCGTGCCACTGCACTCCAGCCTGGGTGACAGAGCGAGACTCAAAATATACACATTTTATATCTTTACTGTACCTTTTCTTTGTTTAGATATGTTTAAATACACAAATACCATTTTATTGCAATTGCCTACAGTATTCAGTACACTAACATGCTATACAGGTTTGTAGCCTAGAAGCAACAGGCTATAGCATATAGCCTAGGTGTGCAGTAGACTATCCCATCTAGGTTTGTGTAAGTACAATCTGTGATGTTTGCACAATGAAAAAATCACCTAGCAATGCATATCTGAGAATATGTCCCCATTAGATGATGTGTGACTATGCATACACACACATATATACATGATATATAAACAGATATGTCTATATATCACAAGTTTAACAAATAGCACTTATGTACATGTGATATGCTTTAATATTTTCTATTTTATTTTGTTAAAAAAAAATACTAATCGTGGCCAGGTGCAGTGGCTCATGCCTGTAATCTCAGCACTTTGAGAGGCCAAGGTAGGTGGATGGCTTGGGCCCAGGAGTTCCAGACCAGCCTGGGCAACTTGGAGAAACTCAGTCTCCACAAAAAAATGCAAAAATTAGCTGGGCTTGGTGGTGCATGCCTGTAGTCCCAGCTACTAGGGAGGCTGAAGTGGGAGAATCAATTGAGCTCAGGAGGATGGAGTGAGCTCGGCCCACTTGGTTGCAGTGAGCCGAGATCATGCCATTGTACTCCAGCCAGGGTGCCACAGTGAGAATCTGTCTCAAAAAATATATATATATATTGATTGCAACCTATTAAATTGATTTTATAACCCACTAATGATAAGGTCAGCAAACTTTTCATGTAAAGGGCCAGATAGTAATATTTTCAGCTTTGCAGGACACATGGTCTCTGTCAGGACAATTCTACTCTGCCAATGTGGCAGGAAAGCTGCCACAAATGATATGTAAATGAATGGGCATAGTTGTGTCCCAATAAAACATTATTTACCAAAACAGATGTTGGCACATCCCTACACTAATATGTCACAATCCACAGTATTAATTTTCAAAACCACAGAGCTAGTTCAACAGTTTCCAACAATTGGCTGAATATCTAAGAATCACCTGGATATTATGTTTAAAAAAAGTTTTCAGGAAACACCCTGGACCTATACAACTAGAATCTCTTGGGAAGCAGTTTGGGACATTACCATTTGAATCACCCTCCTTGAGTGTTTCTTATCTGTGGCCAGGATTAGAGATCACTGATTTGATTCAACCTCCTCATTCACTCCAGCTCTTATTTTAAAAAATTAGTTTATATTGACACATAATTGTACATTGATGGGGTACAGCGAGATACTTTAATACCTGTATACATTGTATAATGATCAAATCAGGGTAGTTAACATGTCCGTCACCTCGAACCTTTATAATTTCTTGATGGTAATAACTTTCAAGATAACTAGAAAAGAGGATCTTGAAAGCTATCAACACTCTTTTACAGATAATAAACTGAAGCCTTGAAAGGCTATGTTCTGGGCTGCAAACAATTGTCAAAAAAATTTGAAGAACGTGGGTCATACAAACTGGGGACTCTTACCACAGTGCAGTCACATTAGAAATTAATAACAGGCCAGGCGTGGTGGCTCATGCCTATAATCTCAGCACTTGGGGAGGCCGAGGCGGGGGGATCATGAGGTCAGGAGATCGAGACCATCCGGGCTAACACAGTGAAACTCTGTCTCTACTAAAAGTGCAGAAAATTAGCAGGGCATGGTGGCATGTGCCACAGGCATGTGCCTGTAGTCCCAGCTACTTGGCAGGCTGAGGCAAGAG
>CAUYLG010038325.1:0-75072 GCA_963573385.1 Cacajao melanocephalus
CATGTCAAAAGAATAAGTAGGATGGAAGGTATCATGAAAACTTTAGAAAATAAAATCTGCCACTAGAAACAATCAACTAATGAACATTACATGCATATGTCATTCTTTAAAAAAAACTAAAACAGATTTACAAGAAAAAAAAATAGGCCCATTCAAACGTGAGTGAAGGATATGAACAAACACTTTACAAAAGAAGGCATACATGAAGCCAACAAACATATGAAAAAATGCTCATCATCACTGGTCATTAGAGAAATGCAAATCAAAACTACATTGAGATACCATCTCATGCCAGTTAGAATGGCAATCATTAAAAAATCTGGAGATAACAGATGCTGGAGAGGATATGGAGAAATAGGAACACTTTTACACTGTTAGTGGGAGTGTAAATTAGTTCAACCATTGTTGAACTACTAGACCTAGAAATAGAAATTCCATTTGACCCAGCAATCCCATTAGTGGGTATATATTCAAAGGATTATAAATTGTTCTATTATAAGGACACATGCACATGTATGTTCATTGCAGCACTGTTTACAATAGCAAAGACCTGGAACCAACCCAAATGTCCATTGATATTAGACTGGACAGCGAAAATGTGCCACATATACACCATGGAATACTATGCAGCCATTAAAAATGATGAGTTCATGTCCTCTGCAGGGACATGGATGAACCTGGAAACCATTATTCTCAGTAAACTGGCACAAGAACAGAAAATCAAACACCACATGTTCTCACTCATAGGCGGGTGTTGAACAATGAGAACACATGGACACAGGGAGGGGAGCATCACACATTGAGGTCTGTTGAGGGGGAACTAGGGGTGGGACAGTGGGGGGTAGGGAGTTGGGGAGGGATAACATGGGGAGAAATGCCAGAAACAGGTGATGGGGATGGAAGCAGCAAACCACATTGCTATGTATGTACCTATGCAACAATCCTGCATGCTCTTCACATGTACCCCAGAACCTAAAGTACAATAAAATATATATTTAAAAAATAAAAAAAAAATTCCTTGTAAATAGCTTACAATCTTACTGAACAAAGAGAGTATTTTAAATGAGTAAAATAGAGGCTACGTATAGTAAAAAGTGATCATTGCAAAATACAGATAATTCAAAAGGCCCAAAGTCATTAGATATCACTGCTTCTGTTTTTTACTTTCCAAAACACACTTCTAAATGTGTCTAGCTGTCACACATAATTTCTTTATTTCATCATTTAACAAATATTTTTTGAATGTCTATTTCGTGCCATATACTATTTCTAGGCTTCTGGGTGGCAAAACAGACACGATCCCAGCCCTGGTGAAGCTTATGCTATACCAGAGGAAGATAAACAATACATAATACATATAACAAAAATTATATATGTTATATGGTGGTGAATTCCAAGAAAAAGAATATCAGATAAGGGTGATCTGGAGGTGAGGACTGCAGTATTAAATAGGAGCATCCGGGTAACCCTTTAAAGAGGATGACTACTAAGGAAAAACTTAACAATAATGAAAAATACAGGAATAAGATGTCTAGAAAAAAGTCTTCCAGACAGAGACACACCAAGGGCAAAGGCCTTGGCATGTTTAGGAGATACCAAGGAGGTCAGGGTGTTTGAAACAACATGACTAGGGGTAAAAAAATAGTAGGAGGAGAAGTAACAGAGCCAGCTCATGTAGGGTCTTCTACTCTACTTTGAAATGAAGAGTCACCGTAGAGCATTCAGCAGATAACTACCATAATCCAACAAATGTTTTAATTCTTTTTCTCAGCAAGGACTGTGTAAGAATGCTGCGGCCACCCAGGTGAGAGGTGATGACGGCTTGCTGTCTAGATCCTGCTGTACAATAATGAATAAAAATGGTGACCACTGTTTGTTCCCAGTGGCGGAGGAAGGCTTCCAACCCTTCTCTGTTCAATGTCACGTTTCCTGTAGATTGCTAGGAAGCTAACAATTGAGTCTTAAATTATATATCCATTTCCTACATTATTTTAAAAATCCTGAGTGTATGTTAAAGTTTATAGGATGCTGCTTCTGACTTCGTATAATTTTCATCTCCAACTTATTTAAATACGATGAATTACGTTGACTAATTTTGTAACACTAAAAGAATTTTGCCCTTTTAATCTCCTTATGATGCTTTGTTTCTTTGGTACTGAGTTACTTTTGACTATAGACTGTGCACAGTCCTTTAAAAATTATTTGTGGCAATTATTTCAGTCATAGGACAAAGGTTCTTTTCTTCAGAGAAATTCTGTGTTTGCTTGCCAACACTGGATATTGTCAGGTTTCTGAAATTGTTAACATTAATATAGTTCCTAATATTGAGGTACATGCACATTATTGAAATAAAATCTATTGTGTCAAAGTTTGTTATTATTTAACACACTGCTGAATTGTATTCCCTAGCATGTATTTAGGATCTCTGAATGGAAAATCAAAAGTAAAGCTGTTCTATTTTTGTCTTGTACCAGACTTTTCTTATTAAGGCACAAAATTTACATGTCTCATAGATTAAGCTGAGAGATTTTTCTCTTTTTTTTCTCTTTTTTGAGGTAAAGTGTATATCATAGGAACTTTTACAATTGGTTTATGATTTCTTTGCTTTCCTTTTTCTTTTTCCTGATTGCTATTGGACTAATAAGATTTCTACAATCCATCCTTTTCTTTCTAATGATTTAAAGCTTTAAATTTGCTTCTAGTCTTCAAATACTTTACCGAAATTTAACTACACGCTTGTTTTCTAATAAAGTCTAAAGTTACTCAATGCTTTTCTCCTTTCCAAAACTTGTCAAGAATTTTAGCATGCTTTAAAAATGCATTAGCACTCCCATTACATTATTGCTCTGTATACTTTTAGTTTTACCTTTTAAACACAAAAAATCTTTTAAATTTATAGACATAATTGTCATGTGTGTGGACGCATGCACGCACCTTCTTCCTCTCTGACATGCTTTGAGCTGCCATCTTCTCTACCTGAAGTGCTCATTGTAATAAATCTTATGGTCTTATTCTCAAAGTGATAAGCAGTCTTCAGGTGACCAAAAATCAGCCTTACAAAACTATCCCACAGGAATAAAGATGTCGCTGAGTAAAGATTTGAGGTTAACAGTGAGTTTCCTTCAGGATTTTAAGCATTTGATTTTGTCTTCTAGACATTGTTCTGGGAGTTACGTCTGCTCTCATTTAGACTACAATTCATCTGAAAGTCCTCTGCCTTTTCTCTCTGCTAGCTTTTTACATTTCTCTCTTTTTCTCTAATGACGTATAATTTTGCTCTGATGTGTCAAGTTGTGGATTTATTTTTATTTTTTTATTTATCCTGCATGGCATATGGCATGTATTTTTTGACCAAGAACTCAGAGTTTCTGAAAACATCAATAACACCTTCCATGTCTTCATATATTCCTTCTCCACCAGCATGTCCATCTTTTCTTCCATAATTCCTACTAGGCATAGGATGTGGCTTGTTAATCTGTGCTCCATTCACTTAAGGAGTCCATTTCTTCCAATCTATGATGATCTTTAATTTCAATTTTTACAAATGCTAAGTGTATAAGTCAGGGTTCTCCAGAAAAACAGAACTATGAGGGGGGCTTCGAAGGAGATTTGAAAGAGACACATTATAAGGAATTGGCTCGTGTGATTATGGAGCTAAGAAGTCCAAAACCTGCAGTGGGTGGTAGGCCAAAGATATAAGAGAGTCAATGGTGCTGTTCCAGTCCGAAGGTCAGCAAGTGGAGACCTGGGAGAGCTGATGGTTCCAATCAAGTTCAAGGGCAGTCTGCTAGAGAATGGATTTTTTGCTCGGGGAAGTCTGTTTTCATTCTCTTCAGGCTTTAAAGTGATTTCATAAGGACCACCCACGTTAAGGCGGGCAATCTGCTTTGGCCAAAATTTATCAAACTAAATTAATCTCCTCCAAAAAATACCCTCTAAGTTGATACATAAAACTAACCATTGTAACCAAGATCTGAATTAGATTTTTTAAACATTTTTTTGTTTTACTTTTTTCATAATTTTTGTTCATTTTAATAGATATTAGTCATTATTTATCTTTTGACTTCCCAAACACACCTATATTAATTATTTAAGATAATATAAAGTTCATTTTATAAAAATGGATTGATATTGGGATTATTAACTATGTTTGCCTTTTTAACATTTGACCCCTTCATGTCGTTTAGAGTTGTATTTGTAGTCTCATTTGAGGTGCAGAGGCCCTCTCTCTCTGTACACAACCCTTTCAATGTAGAGAGTCTCAGATTGTCTCATGCCAGTTTCCATCCTAAGTTTGAAATAGCAGGCCTAGGCTTTGCTTCATAGTGATTCTGAGACTATTATAGATTCAGAAGGAGACTTTGTGCCTTTCCTTGCTCATCAGTTTTTGTCAGGTTTTTTTTTTTTTCTTTTTTCTCTTCCCCCTTAAGCCTATAGCTTCTTCTAAAGCTATGGATCCTGCAGATTTTCTGCAAAATATTTTTTTCAGCCTTCCTTTCCTGGCTGTGAAGGAGACCCTAAGTATGTCTCCTTTCTCTGGTTGAATGTGGAATACTTTCTTCTTCACACTTAGCTTAGCTTCCCTCTTCTACTTATTGCTTTCTCATCAGCTAGGAGCACTATGGTCTTTAGCTATAGAAGGGTAATTTGAGACCAATAATCTGGTCAAGAAAAAATGAAAAAAGCTAGAGAACATTTTTAAAATGTTATTTGGAGACTGTAAATATAATGAGCCCCCCTTGGGCCTGAGAAGCCAGATCCTAAAGGCACATTCAAGTGAGCACAATTTTCCAGAAGCCTTGTCTACCCTTGGGGCTTTGTCTGTTCTTGGTGTAAGACATGAAGACGAAATGCTTGGCAAAGCTTCACCAGTACAAGACAGAAAACCTGCAAAGATACAAAATACATCATGAGGCTGAAGTTGTTTTTCTTTTTTAAATGAAGTTTTGCAGGTGCCGAGGCAGTCAGAACTTGAAGAACCGAGGCCTGTGACAGAAAACAGGTGAAAGCAGGTAAAGTGCTCAGTGACTGAGAGCAGAGCTTTTTATCCTCCACATTCTGGACGTGCCAAGCCTTTTAGTTCTTTACTGGGGGAGGAGTCAGTCCTGTGCATTGTCAGATGTTTAGCAGTGTCCCTGGCCTCTTCCCACCAGATCCCAGTAGCAACCCGCTCCCCAGCCCCACCCTCCAGAGTTGTAAGAACCAAAAATGTCTTCAGACATTACCCAACGTCCCCTGAGGAGCAAAACCACTTTGGTTGAAAACCACTAGCTTAGACTCTTAAAGTATTTGCCAAATTCTTAAGCTGTGCCGAATGAGAGGCTAAGAAAACAAACAGAAAAGAGCTGGATAACAGAGTCGAATTTTCAAGTCACAAGGTACTGAGGTGAAAAAAATTAGAGTTTCCTGGGTGCAGGGAAAGATCCTAACAAACAATCCAGGCCCTCACCTGGTGGCTCTGGAGAGAGCCTGACAATGGAAACCCAGCCCTTAATAAGCTCAGGCCCTGATTAAAGAGATCTGCTCTACCATAGCTGCCTACCAGAGAGCAAGGGGAATCATACCTAGAGGAAGATAATGCCAGCCAGAAACTCTATAATGTTTTATACACAATGTCCTGCATTCAATCAAAATTTACTTTCCATGCCAAGAAAGAAAACCGAGGGAAAATAAAACAGATAATAAAATGGATCTATGGGCAAACCAAGTATTCAATTTATCAAATATGGATATTCAAATAACTATTATTCAACAAATCAGTTTTACAAGGTCAAAAAAGTAGATGGCAAGATTGTAGCTATAAATCTTAAATCTTCAATTAAGTATTCAAGTATAACTTTTAGAACTAAAAAATATAACTACAAATGAGAAATTAAAAGATTGCTCTAATTAACCATAGACAGGACATAGCAAAAGAGAGACTGTTAAGCTGAAACAAAAATCAATAGAAAATATTCAGACTGATTCCTGGACAACAAGTGAGATGAAATATGCAGAAAAGAACATACCATTGTAATATGGTGAAGAGGTTCTAACTGTAAATGGAGCACAAGAAAAGACAAAAAGTGGCATGAAAACAATATTTTAAGCCTAATAATTTTCTGAAATATTCAAAAGCATCACATTACATATTCATTAAGTTCTATAAACCCCAAGCAGATTAAATTAAAAGAAAATTTGATGCATCAAAATAATTTTTGAAAACAAGCAAAGAAAAATGAAATGTTTAAAGAATACAGAGCAAATAAGATATATTACCTTCCAAAGTAATATGAATATAACACTGCAAATCGATTCATTAACAAAAATAATAGAAGCCAAAGACAACTGAATGGCATTATTAAAATGCTGAAAGAGAAGTGCTGTAATTCCCACCTGGAATCCTATAACCCACAAAAATATTCTTCAAAAGGGAAGATAAAATTAAAACATTTCCAAACGAACAAAAACCTAGGAAATCTGTCATCAGTAAATGTTCACTAAAATGAAGACTAAAGGGAGGTTTTCAGTCTAAGGGTAAATGACCCCAGGTAAAAGTACAGAAGTATGAGAAAGAATGAAAAGTGATTAAAAAGGAAAATATGTACATTGATCTAAATATTTACTAACAATTCCAAACAATCATAATAATATCTCCAGGGAGTTTAAATATTTGTAAAATTATAATGTGGGAAAACAAGAACATAAAAGATGGGAAGGGAATTGATGAAGTTTAAAGAGTTTAAAGTGTTTTAAGTTCCAAGGTCAGCCTGGGAAGTAGTAAAACTAAGAATTAATAGTGGGCTTTGTATTCGTTTCCGATTTCTGCTATTACAAATTACCACAAACTTAGTAGCTTAAAATAATATAAATTCATTATCTTATAATTCTGTAAGTCAGGGATCCTAAATGAGTCAACAGAACTGCATTCCTCCTCAGGGCTCCAGGCACAATCATTTCCTCCTCTTCTCCAGCTTCTAGAGTCTGTCTACCTTCCCTGGCTGGGGCACCACATCACTGTTACCATGGCTCCCATTGTCACATCTCCTTCCTCTAACTCTGACACTCTCGCCACCCTTTTACAAGGACCTTTGTGATTAAGCTCCCATATCAAGTTCCCTAATTTAATCACATCTGCAAAATCTCTTTTGCTACATGAGAAAATATATTCACATTTTCTAGAGATTGGCATGCAGAAAACCAGTGGGAAGAGGTATTCATTATTCTGTCTATGACGGTGGGCTAGCTAGCTACCCTCTGTAAATTCACGGTTGTCCCACATGCAAAATACATTCATTCTATTCCAACGTCCACCAAAGGCTCAAGCCATTACATTATCACATTTCTATTTCCACTTACTGACTTATTCCATTGACTTATTTCATAACCTCTTTTTTCTTACTTTGATTGTTGTAATGAACTTCTAACTTCCTTCAGTTACATCCAGTGTGTTTAGTCCAGGGAGTCCTGAGCGAGGCCGTGCCAGGTGCTGATTGTGTGTTCACTCACTATTCTACCTACAGAGGGGTTATCTGGGACATTTCAAATGAGAAGATTTCTGTGAAGAAGTTTGGAGAATCAAATCAAGCTCTGAGTTCAGAATAACCAAATAGCTGGAATTATAAAAAGGAAAAAGTCAAATATTAACCTTGAGAAGGAATACAAAATAAATGAAGTTGGAGTGACAATGTGATGTAGGTTTTTCAGTACTGTGATTGAATAATGGACCACCTTCTACAGCAGCTTTAGTGTGCCTTGATGGATAGAGGCTAGAGAATTAACTAAGTGCTACTAGGTCAAATAACCCCTTTCATTTTCTTCTACAAAGGACCAAAAATCTCAACAATATATATATGCCTTTGTTACCCCAGAACCTGATAGAAACACTTTAGTGCTTCCATAAAACCTACAGCCAATCTCTTGGTGTTATATAAAGATGGTTTTTGTATTGTCTCTATCTCTCTCTCCTATTGCTCCCCAACAATCAACTGGACTTCTTGTGTATACAACTATGTGAAGTTCCTCAAAAACACCATGTTCTTGGCTTATGCATGTATCTGCACATGCTATTATCTCAACTTGGAGGGTTTTTTTTTTCCTCTTCTGCCCAGGGATTTCCTAGTCCTCCTTCAGCATTCACCTCTTCTTTTATCCTTTCTTGATCTCTTCATGGAAAGATACCGAGATATCAACAAAAGATTTCTATAACCTCTGGTCACCAAAAAATAGGTGGGAATTTTTCTCCACCAACATCTAATCAACCAATTCTGCAGAGGATTTTTCAGTGAATATCACTTGTGGGTCCTCTAATTCAATTCAATTTCTGTTGAAATTGTTAGTGTTTGCCACATACAGATGTATATTTTTATTAAAATATAACGTATGTAAAAATTTGCAGTTCCTAAGTGACCATGAAATTTTACAATTGTATATACCTGTGCAATCACCATACAAAAACAAGCTATAGAACATTTGTGAAAGTTATTGTATGCCTCTCTCCAGTCAATAAAGCTGAAGCTTTTAATTTACATCATTTTCTTACCCACTGTATTGTTGAATCAAGAATTATTTCTTATTAATCACTGTACTCTCAGCATCCATCATAGGATCTAAGAATAATAATTATTCAAATACTATGTACTAAATACATGAACAAATTAAAAGATTTTAGCATAGGTAATATTTTCACAACTAAAGAAGAGAAAAAACATAGATAGGAAAATGATAGAAAAATGCATAGACATGGTAATGATACAGTTACCAATAGAGTTTAAGTACTGAGTACTGCCCATGTGCTTAAGGATGTGGAAATAGACTTTTGAAATTGTTTATAATGGAGTAACAAGGCTCACTTTTACTCTTTGACTTACAATATTAAAAATGAAATACTTAGATTTGAATTTAACAAAAATGGGCAAAACTATAAAACATTGTTAAGAGAATTTAAAGACCTCAAGAACAGAGAGATATACCATGGATCAGAAGACTCAGTATTGTTAAGATGTCAATTCTTCCTAAATTGGTCTGGGGTTTAAATTAATATTTTTTGTAAAAATTGGCATGTGGATTCTAACATTTATATAAAAATGCAAAGAACTCAGAATAGCTCAACAATTTTGAAAAATGACAAAACTGAAGGACTTATGCTACCTGATTTCAAAATTTCTACAAAGCTACAGTAATCAAGAGAGTATGGTACTGGTGTGAAGATAAATACATATGCATAGATCTTCTTTATTGCAACATAAGTTGAGGAGCATCTGTGTATGTATACATCTGTGTATGTATACAATATATAAATATATAACATATTTAAATAAATCTGTAAGTCAAAAAATGTCTTGTCAAAAATGCATTCAGTGTTCAAATAAACCTGTCATGAACTTGAAAAATTGTAAGTCAAACCATCTTAGGTACACGTGCTCCTTAACTTACAATGAGGTTATATCCCAATAAACCGCTCATAAAGTTAAAAAATTGTAAGTCGAACTATCCATCATAAGTTGGGTACTGTGGGTGTGTGTGTGGGGGTGTGTGTGTGTGTGTGTGTGTGTGTGTGTGTGTGTGTGTAATAATCACTGGAAAATAATAGAGTCCAGAAATGGAGTGACAGACATATGGTCAATAAATTTTTAATGAAGATGCTGATATGGTTTGGTTCTGTGTCGCCACCCAAATCTCACCTTGAATTGTAT
This sequence comes from Cacajao melanocephalus, assembly GCA_963573385.1. Lineage (NCBI taxonomy): Eukaryota > Metazoa > Chordata > Mammalia > Primates > Pitheciidae > Cacajao > Cacajao melanocephalus. The sequence goes on from CAUYLG010038325.1 coordinate 9,675, forward strand.
TCCCATAATCCCTGCACATTGTGGGAGGGACCCAGTGGGAGATACTTGAATCATGGGGGCAGTCTCCCCCATACTGTTCTCATGGTAGTGAGTAAGTCTCATGAGATCTGATGGCTTTATCAGGGTTTCTGCTTTTGCTTCTTCCTGATTCTCTCTTTGCCTGCTGCCATCCATGTAAGACGGGACTTGCTCCTACTTGCCTTCCACTATGATTGTGAGGCTTCCCCAGCCACCTGGAACTGGAAGTCCAACTAACCTCTTTCTTTTGTAAATTGTCCAGTCTTCAGTATGTATTTATCAGCAGTGTGAAAACAGATTAATATAGATGCCAAGATAATTCATGCTGGGAAAAGTAGTCTTCACAACAAATGATTCTGGGGGTACAACTGAATATGTGAAAATGAAACTTGACTCTCATTTGACCTAATATGCAAAAATAACATGCAAGAAAAAATCTTTATAATCTTAGTGGGCAAAGATTCCTTAGATAGCACACTGTGATATGATGAAATGTATACTTGGTCTTCACCCTTTCCCATTCCCTAGTATACAACTCCTAAAATCCTTGGACTCTCTAAAGTGATTGATAAGTATATTTTTGAATGCTAATGCATTAATGGACGGCTGGCTGCTCCTAGGTACCTTCAAGATGGGGGCTGGTTGCTGGAAAGACAAAAGCAGAATTAGAGGGCTCCAAGGAGGGGAGAGGGGCTAAAGGTTAAGCTCATCATCAACAGCCAACGATTTAATCAATCCTACTTACTTAGTAGAGCTTCCATAAAAACACAAAAGGACTGGTTCTAGGAGCTTCTGTATAACGGCACACATGAAAGTCCCCGGAAGGTGATGCACCCAGAGAGGACATGAAAGCACAATGTCCTTTCTTGCATGCTGCGCCTTACACATCACTTCATCTGTGTCCTTTGAAATGCCTTTTATAATAAGCCAGTAAGCATAAGTAAGTGTTTCCCTGAGTTCCGTGAGCCTCTCCTCAAATTAACTGAGCCAAGGAAGGGATTATGGGAGCCCTATCTACAGCGTGTCCTTCAGAGGCACAGATGAAACAACCTGGGGCTTGGGATTGGCCTCAGAAGTGGGGGGCAGTCTTGTGGGACTTAACCTTCAACCTGTGTGATCTGTTGCTATCTTCACGTAGATAGTGGCACAATTGAATTGGAGGACCCACAAGTGGTATTCACTGAAAAATCTTCTGCAGAATCGGTTGATTGGATGTTGGTGGAGAAAAATTCCCACCCACTTGTTGGTGACCAGAGGTTATAGAAGCCTTCAACTGATTGCTGTGGTATAAGAATTTGGTTTTTTCCACACACACAAAAATCATAAAATATAAAAAATTACGAATTGAACTTTATAAAAAAAACTTTTGCTTCTCAAAAAACATTTTTCAAGAAAATAAAAAGACAATTCACATTTTCAAAGCATATACCTCATATAGGATTGTAATATATAAAGAATTTTTTATATTTATAATTTTATATATTTATAATATATGTAATATATGAAGAAGTTTTCAATAATAAAAATTCAAATAATTCATTTGTATAAATGGGCAAGAGATTTGGACACTTTACCAAAGAAAACATACGAATGACAAACAAACACATGAAAAGATCCTGAATGTCATTAGTCATAGGGAAACATAAGTTAAAACTGCAATGAGATATCACTACATACCCACTAAGATAGCTAAAATTAAAAAGACTAACAATAGCAGGTGTGAGGGAAAATTTAGAGAAACTATAACTTTCATACATTGCTGATAGGAACACAAGTTATACAATTTTTTTTTTGAAAACAGCTTAGCAGTTCTCAGCTATTTAAACATATTTTTGGCATATAACTTAGCAGGTTTATTCTTAGGTATTTAAACATATAAGTAAATACATATGACCACACAAAGGTATCTACTAGAATGTTGGCAGCAATGTGTTTCTTAATAACTGATAATTGGAAACAAACTATATATCCACCTACTGGTAAATAAAGACATTATGTTACATCCATACCATTGAATATGTACTCAAAAATAAAAAGGAACAAGCTATACATGTGACAACCTGAACGAATCACAGCACGTTAAGTAAATGACACCAGATACCAAAGACTACTTACTGTCGGTTTCAATGTTTATGAAATTCTAGAAAAGCTGAACATATAGGGACAGGAAATACTGTATTTATCTGGGATCCTGTGGGTGCTTTTGAGGGAGAAGGGCCAAAAAGAATAATTTGAGGGTGATAAAAATATTCTATATCCTGATTGCGGTGGTGGTAAATGATGATAGACAGTTGCAAAAACTAATTGAATTATATACTTCGATAGGAATAAATTTATTATATGTAAATTGTGTCTTAACTTTAAAATAGAAAGGAAGTAGATATGGATTGATATTGTAGGGCCCAATTCTATTCTTAAAATCTGGACAGATAAGCTTGAACTTGGTAGGATGAACAATATCAACAAAATATTAGTATATTTGTGTGTCATAAATAAATAATAATCTTGACGTTTAAGGAACTTAGATTGTTTACTGCACCAGTGTTTCCTTCTTTTCCTAGTTGTGAAGAGTCCTAGGAAAGTCCTTAGTAAAAGAAAATATACAAATATATTCAGTCTGCTCATTTAGCAAAGCTCAGGTTGGTAATGCAATGGGATGAAGCAGGTGGAGGTAATTTCCCAAAGCTAGTAATGAGTTAATGGATTCCCTTAAAGATTATGTAAATTGGCTAAATTTTACAACTGACATTCAAATCGAACAGGAGCAGAAGGAAAATGCACCTGCAAATATAACAAATATCCTTTTACCTAGTAGTCTGAAACAAAAATTAAAATTGTTTCTGAAATAAAAACAAAAATTAAACGGAAAACTTCAGCCTTGTATAATACCCTTAAGAGAGCCTATCTACTATAATATAATGGGGCATATGATCATGCCAGATCAGATGCAAGAACAATTTGCAGGTGTACAGCTTCTCTCTTGAAAGAAGAAGTTGTTAAACCATGAAGGGCATGTCAGAATCACTATCATGTTTTCAGAACACTAAGGAGTTCACTAGAGAGAAAGCAGCACATGCATATCAAATCAATCCAGCCTAGTGCACAATTTCATTAAATATTCAGCATTCTGAGGAACTCCTTGTTTTACATATAGGATTTGACTCCCTTGGGGACTGAAGTGGTGTGAAATCCTTGTTATACAGCACCATTGGGATTGGAGGGCTTTGGATAATTCTTGTTGACACAGAAGTACTGTGCAAATGACACATGGATCAGCAACTGTCAAGAAATTAGATTACATTAAACAGTGAATCTTGATGAGAATTTTATACAAAATCCTAGTCAATGACCAGGAGAAATTATTTACTGCATATATAATAGATAAAGTTTTTAATATAGTATGATATGAGTAAATGACAGAGACAATGAAATTCCAAGAAATGATGAAGATGTAGAAAATGATATCCTACCTTACTGGTAATCTAGTAAATGTAAATTAAAAATAAAAATTAAAGATGGGTTTTTATCTATGAAATTAACCCAGAAGAAAAGTTGAGGCTTAAAGTGTCCAGTGTTGCCAACAATGAGGAAAATGTTGGTGAAGGTGAAAATAATTGCCACCATCTTTTGAAAGACATTTTGGAAGGATCTCTCCAAAAGTTAAAGTACATTTACTTGGATCCATCAATTCTTTTCTACTGATTAGCTCTACATAAATAACTGATGCATGTACAAATATATTTATTTTAGTAATGTTTGAAAAGAAAATATTAGAAATTATTTTAATTGTTGTTGGCAAACAGTGGAAATTTAATTCATGCTCTACCCACTACAGTATGCTTTGCTGCTTTATAAAAACAAATTAATATATCCACAGGTAGGGCTATGAATTAGGCCAAATATATATTTTTAAGTAGAGAGACCAAGGCATAAACCTATTTCCTAAACTTTATATAATTCTGTCAAATATTTTACAATGATCATATTTTACTTGTATTTTGTTTTAAATAAAAAGAAAAACATTACCTGACATGATTTGACCAAAAGATTTTATTGCTTTTTGTCTTTTTTGTTTTCCTTCTCCTTTGTATCTTTGTCCCTTTATTTTTTTTTTTCTCTTGCTCTTTTTCTTCAACATTTATTAGATTATTTCTACCAACTAATTATCAATCCAGGTACCAAGGACATAAACATTATTGCCCACTGTAATTAGTATACAATCACCGTAGTAGAGATATGTGGAAAGCCTGATGTGAGCACGGAAAATGAGTGCTTCAATTTGACTGAGAAGAAGGGGGAAGGAATCAGAGAGGAAACAACAAGGACATAAAAGGGAAGTAGAAATTTTCCAGATCAGTAATTAGACAAAGGCGATTCAGGCAGAATGAACCAGAATTTAGTATAAAACAATCAAGCCTTCCTGGTTCTATGTGAGTAGAGGTAAAAGAGAAAGAAACTAATTCTCTTTAAAATATTCAGTTGAATGCTACCATTACACAGAGTGCTAAAATATCTGACCCTACTGTTGGCAAGCATGTGAATCCTTTAAATTTTCTATTTCCCACTAAAAAAAAATCCTAAGAGGCCAGAATGCTTTCTTTTCCCTCAGGGTAATGGAGATGCCTCGGGTTGTATTTTTATCTGTATATGTTTGTGAAAATTTTCACCAACCTTTCAAAATGTACAAGCCATCATGAAACCAGAGGTCAGCACAGCTTAATAGCAGGGCCATCAAGACTGGAGGGTCTCTAATTCATAATTCATGCCAGTCAGAGTGACTACACGATCTTAAAAAATACAGGAGAAGAATCCCATGAGGAATTCCTTATTCCTCCTATGTTCCAATGAGAAAAAGAGTCGTTAAACAATTTGTCTAACCTTCATGGTCTGAACCAAACGACTCTTGTGGGCTTCTGTGCTGGTCTGGCTTCATCATAGCTTCTGTGATAATCAAGGTGATGTGTTTTTCTGCTTGTGAGGACAGGAACCATTTCCAAGATGTTTAATAGCACAAAGGGGGAAAATAATTCTCTAATAAGTCAGCAAAGTGTCATAGCAGCGAATGACCATGGGTCACTAGTGAAGCCTACATTTATGTTAGAATCATTCTAAAATCATTTTTCTGCTCAAATGTAGATACTAGCTTTATATTAAGCATGAGTTTATAAAAATTAGTTCTCTAAGCAAGTGCTATGGTTTAGAAGTGGTTTGTTCATCCCCACCAAGTCTCATGTTGAAATTCCATCCCCAGTGTGGCAGTGTTGAGAAGTAGGGCCTAGTGGGAGGTATTTGGGTCATGAAGGCAGATCTCTCATTAATAGATTCATGACCTCCCTCAGAGATGAGTGTGCTCACTTCTTTAGTTCCTGGGCAAGACCTTGTTGTTAAAAAGAGCTGGCACCTCCCCCTCCGTTCCTGTTTTTCTCCCGCTGTGTGATCTCTGCACATATCAGCTCTCTTTCCTCTCTGTCATAAGTGAAAGCAGCCTGAGGCCTCTACCAGAAGCTGAGCAGATTGCCACACCATGCTTTTCATATAGACTGCAGAACTGTGAACCAAATAAATGTCTTTTCTTTATAAATTTCCTAGCCTCAGGTGTGTGGTTTTTTGTTTTTGTTTTTGTTTTTTTGAGACGAAGTCTTGCTCTGTTGGCTGGGCTGGAGTGTAACGGCACAATGTCGGCCTACTGCAACCTCTGCCTCCTGGGTTCAGGCGAGTCTTCTGCCTCAGCCTCCCAAGTAGCTGGGACTACTATCTTTCGTTACATGGTGCGCACCATCATGCCCAGCTAATTTTTGTATTTTTCGTAGAGACAGGGTTTCACCATATTGGCCAGGCTAGTCTCAAACTCCTGACCTCTTGATCCACTCACCTTGGCCTCCCAAAGTGCTGGGATTACAGGCATGAACCACCATGCCCGGCCAGGTATTCTTTTATAGTAACACAAAACAGACTAAGATAGCAAGCAATAGTATTATTAAGGAAAATAGAAAGTTTCCTTTTTACCCTGAAAGCAGAAACAAATATTAATTAGCCCTACTCTTCTCTGTAACATTTTTAAAGTTCCTCTCTTTTGGCATTTGCCATACTCAACTTTAAATTACACTTACTTTTGTACTGTATGTTTCTTGTCAATGACATCTGTTTGATTATCTTTCTAACTTCATATTGCTTAGCATCACATCTTACTTGATGTACAATAATCATTTGTGAAGTGAATTAATGGAAGATTGCATATCAATGAATTAAACAAACTAGACTTTTATACTAGATATGTGTACAGCAGGCTTTGAAGAGCTCAAACATGCTTGTTGACTCTTGAAGAGAATTATGTTTTTCTGTAATAAAATAAACACAATATTCATCTGGAATATCAAACTAAGCCTACATCAAAGGGACATGAAAAAACCTGGGGCAGTACAAGAACACATACACACAATCATTTCAAGAAAAGAGAAAAGGATGAGAAAGTGTCTGATATCCAGGGGGAAAAAATGAGGAATTATTTTGAGCAAATATTTTAACATATGTTAAGCATTTTTTTGTGGTCTACAATGCAAAAAATTAGGGCTCCATATATTTTAGGAAAACTATAGTCTCTCCTTTAAATTTTTGTAGAATTCACTACATTTACAAGATCTCTGGGGTGATGTGTAAAAAGCTAATGTAGAAGGACCAAAAGACAGTAACTATTTATGGGTCAAGCTTTACCTTGCTACGTATGGGGACCGGCCAACAATCTGAGAGCAGCCACTCTAGGAACAGAACTCTTGATCTATTTGTTCTTGTCCCTTGCCAGATGGGGTCCCTGCCTAGAGAGTGAAAATGGTGTATAGACCAGCAATGGGACTGGCATGTTGAATGATGTGCCTCTAGGTCACTAGATCACAATCTGCTCAAGGTTGTGTTGCCAGGAAGATGACACTGCCATTTGACATCCCAATAATTTCCTTGGTAACATATGCAATCAGTTCACAACCCAGCCCCAGCACAGTTGGCCAGAATTGGGGGAATGGGTGGGGACTTGTTGGCACTACCAAGAAGACAGGTGGAGAAGCTGAGGATTAAGCTGTTTGCTCAGCCAGCAAAGAGAAAGATGTGTCAGAAGCTTCTTCAGCCCTTCTCACACTGCTCTAAATATATTTGCTATTAAAGAGCCCTAGCCTGACTATATGATAATGATAACTCCAGCTGCATTTTTTGTCTCTCTCTATCCAACCAGATAGGAAACTCCTTGAAGGCAGAATACTGATTTATTTTTATCTTTCTCCAAGGACGGCTTCTGTGTTTAGATACTGTTGGAATAACAGAATGTGCATAAATGTACTTTACAAACTATAATGTGCTGTTCAAATGCTTTTGTTTATTTAGAAAGGAAATGAAGCAAAAAGAGAAAAAAATGCAAGTTTTAAATTAAAAAATAAACAGAGAATTTCAGGATATCAGTGTCACACCCTAGAAGCAAAGTTTTACTTACCCTCCATAATAATTCTTAACATCGTCATTTCTCTAAGGACCCTCTTTTATCTTTTTTTAATAAAAATTGAGTGCACATTAGTGTACTTGAGTCCTCTTCGAATGCATCTAGAATACAAGTGCAGTCATCAGGCAATCATAAAACGTGAAATGGAAAAAAAGCTAATGGTGCATTGTTATTATCGTGGATGAATACCAAGACGTGGGGAGGTGCACAGCACAATTTATAAGCATAGGATTTAAAGGATCACACCTGGCTTTATGGAGCTGCAAGTCCATCACAGTAATTCAAGTCTTTAAGAAGCAGAAATGTGGAATGGGGCCAGTGTACCCCAGGCAAGGTGAAGCATGAAAGCAGGATTGTACATTTGCTTCTGTTAGAAAGCATGGGCGGAGCTGGGGCCCATCAGGACATATCCAGGATTTAGTGACCTCCTAAATGGTCCAAGAAAACATCTGGCAAACAAAGAATGTACTTGACATGCTCAGAATGCCCACCGTTACAAGACAGCTGAGTAAGCAATAGGGAGCTGCCGGCAGATCTTGAGAGATGGGGAAAAAATTGAACTGTAGTGGTAACTTCACAAGCAGCAAATGGAAGGAGTCTACAAGCAAGTGTCTCAGCAACCTATCTGAACTACTGGTTAAAAGGTAAGGGCAGGAGGCCAGGTGTGGTGGCTCACACCTCTAATCCCAGCACTTTGAGAGGCCAAGGTGGGCGGATCACAAGGTCAGGAGTTCAAGACCAGTCTGGCCAATATGGTGAAACCCCGCCTCTATTAAAAATACAAAAACAATAGCTGGGCATGGTGGTGCACACTTGTAATCCCAGCTAGTTGGGAGGAGGAGGCTGGAGAATCGCTTGAGCCCGGGAAGCAGAGTTTGCAGTGAGCCAAGATTGCACCACTGCACTCCAGCCTGGGCAATGGAGAAAAACTCCATCTCAAAAAACAAAACAAAACAAAAAAGTAAAGGCAAGGCTGTATGGCAGGCACCTGTAATCCCAGCTACTCAGGAGGCTGAGGCAGGAGAATTGCTTGAACCCAGGAGGCAGAGGTTGTGGTGAACCAAGATCACGCCATTGCACCCCAGCCTGGGTGACAACAGTGAAACTCGAAGAGAAAAGAAAAGAAAAAAGAAAAGAAAAGACAGAGGGAAGGGAACAGAATGTAAGGGAAGGGAACAGAACGGAAGGGAAGGGAACGGAAGGGGAGGAAGGGAGGAAGGAAGGAAAGAAAGGAAGGAAAAAGTAAGGGCAGAAGCAGAGAAGAGGGATATTTGGAAAGAGCAAAGAATGGGGAAGAACCATTAGGAAATCTTTAAGTAGATACAGGGATCCAATGAATATTCCTCAGGGTTGGGCTTTATGGGCATGAGTTTGAAATCTATAAAATCAAGAGTAAGCAGGCTCCTACAGAGACCAAGGGAATAAAAGAGAAGAAAGCAGCCTTCAATTAAAAAAAAAAATTATAACTGGGAGGTTTGAGTCCAGGCGGCTGGGGGGTGGGGACTGTGCTTGGAAGATACAGGTAATGAAGAACAGAGAAGTTGCAATCCACAAATACTTGAGAGATAAGTATGGCTGAAGTAGACAGCTTTAGAGTCTGAGAAAGACAGCTTGAGGACTCAGAAAAGAGTACAATTGGCTAGGCCTTCCCTGAGGACTTAGATGTAAGCATGTGCAATAATTGAAAATCATTTTAACAACAGCTAACATTTACCGAATTTTGCCTACATGCCAGTCACTGCACTGAGTACTTTCTGTGGACTGATCTAACTTTATTCTCAACACAGCCCTGACTGCTCTTATTTTCATTTTATAGATGAAGAAATTGAGGCAAAGGGTGGTTCCGCAACTCTGGCATACGCACATATCTCCTGAATCAGGATCAGCCTAGGACGGTTTCATTTCCTTTTTCTTTATCATATAATGTAGCTTTTGACCTGAGATAGGAGAGTCAAGGGCATCTAGAACGCATGAAACTTTCTTGCTGGATGTAAGAATTTGAGGAGCTCGAGAAGTTTAAAGCATTTGCAATCATTAATTCCAAGCTTTCCTAGGAGAATTGTTGTAACATACATCCAGATTCAACTGATTTTTCCCACCGTCACTCTTTCCGCCTGATGTAAGCTATGATCATCTTTCTCCTGGGTTATTGCAATTGTCTCTCAGCTTCCTCCCTTACCCTCATATTGTCTATTCTTATCTCAGCAGCCACGGTGATTCCTTTAAAATGAAACTCAGATTATGTTACTTCTTGTCTCAAAACCCATCCAAAGTCTTCATAGCTCACTCGCAGTAAAAGCTGAAGTTCTTATCTATTGGTCTACAAGACCCTGTATGTCTAGCTTTCTACCTGGCCTCATCTCCAGCCTTGCTCCTCCTTGCTCTCCGCCTTGCCACAGTTACCCTCCTACGATTCCCAAACCTTTTGTACTTGCTGTTCTCTCTGCCAGGAACATTCTTCTCCCAGATATTCACACGAATTCACACTCACTTCTTTCAAGTTTCAGATCAATTATTAACCTGATCAGAAAAAGCACTGAGATCTTTGATCGCTGAAAATAAAATGGCACCCCCTCCTGACACTCCCATTTCCCTGTTCCTACCTTGCTTTTCTCTGGAGTGCTCATCCCAGTCTGAGCTTCTAAGTATTTATTGTCTGCCTCCATTCCAAGAGCATGAGCTTCGTGAGGACATTTTCTGCACTGATACATCTCCAAAGCCGGTAGCAGTGCCTCGCGTGGGGTCGATAAATATTTGCTTAATGAATCAATGCAAAAAAGGTTTTGCCTTAGTGTTAGCATATCCTTGATGGTTTATTATGAATAATGAAAACTCTAGTAAATTGCTGTGAGAAAAGGAAGCGGGACCTCTGGTGGGAAAAGCAGAGAAGAGGAGTCTAAGTCAGGAAACTGAAGGACAGCAACAGATGGAGCAGGTCAACGAGCAACTAAAGAGATGCTGAAATCATTGTATTCCATTATGAGAAGCTGGGACTATAACTCTCAGAAACAATGAACAACACTCTCTGAAGTCTGTTCCTTCTGCTATTGATGTATGAAAGCCTAGAGACACACTTTCCAAGAAAATCCTTATAACTCATCACTGTCTAATCAATTGGAGCTCTTGAGTTGAGGAAGGTGATGAGAAGCCTGAATGTCCCAGGATTAGAAGCCATCCAATTAGATTGCCAAGTACTCTGGAAGGGCTGATGGCCACAGTACAGCCACTTATATCGATGAAGCTCATTATTTCCAGATGGGTGGGGGAATGCACTTTTAAAAATCACTGCCTTCTGAGAATTTACTCACTTCTTTCAAATCTCTTTTAGTAAAGCACATCAACACACACTGTTTAAGACAAAGTTTTCACAAGGCACCTCTGACAACTTGGAGGTGATTTTTGGGTCAAATATAACATGGTTAAATATGTCTCCTGTTGAAGTCCAATTTAAATCCATGAAAACAGCATCTTTTAAAAAAATACCAGGTGTGCTTTTTATGGGTTTCCTTTTACTAGAAGGCCCTGCTATTTTGGGTAAATTTCATTTTAGAGGTGTTGATTGTTTGCAGATGCTCAGGAAGAGACAACAGAAAAAAGTTTTTAGAAGTTCTTAAGAAAGTTTTAAAAGTAAGAATAAAAGACTTAAAACAACAGAAAGAGACAGAGTCTAATAAAGTCCAAGTCTGAAGTTGTGCAGTGTTTCTAAAACTGGATCACAGACTCCAGGTTTGAAAGCTTGTTGTGCAATGTCTTCTTTGGCAAATGATCCAATCTCTCTAAGCTTCCGTTTATCCATCTGTGAAAATGAGAAGTGACTACCCATTTAAGAGAGCATTTGTGAGTAGTGAATGAGACAGAGTAGATAAAGTGCAAGACCGCATGATGACAAGCACTCAATGGGAGATGGTGCCTGTTGCCTGTTCCTGCTGCGAATGCACATCTTCTCCAGTCCTTGCTCTGTCTACTCAGTTTCATCAAAACTGTGGTAACAAGACCCAAGTAGCAAGCATTTAACAGCCAACTACCCAGTGAGAGAATACTTCAGTTCTTTGCTCTCCAGTTTGATTACTAACTCATAGAAGACACTGCCTTCTTTTCTTTGCAGTAGCAAAGACTTGGAACTACCCAAATACCCATCAATGATAGACTGGATAAAGAAAATGTGGCACATATGCACCATGGAATACTACACAGCCATATAAAAGAATGAGTTCATGTCCTTGGCAGGGACATGGGTAAAGCTGGAAACTATTATTCTCAGCAAACTAACACAGGGACAAAAAACCAAACATTGTGTGTTCTCTCTCATAAGTGGGAGTTGAACAATGAGAACATATGGACACAGGGAGGGGAACATCACACACTGAGACCTGTTGGGAAGTGGGGGACTAGGGGAGGGACAGCATTAGGACAAATACCTAATGCATGCAGGGTTTAAAACCTACATGATGGGTTGATAGGTGCAGCAAACCACCATGACACATGTGTACCTATGTAACAAACCTGCACGTTCTGCACATGTATCCCAGAACTTAAAGTAAAATTAAAAAGTTTTTAAAAGCCAGTTACAGTGGCTCACGCCTGTAATCCCAGCACTTTAGGAGGCCAAGGCAGGTGGATCACAAAGTCAAGAGATCAAAACCATCCTGGTCAACATGGTGAAACCCCGTCTCTACTAAAATACAAAAAATTAGCCAGGCATGGTAGTGTGTGCCTGTAGTCCCAGCTACTCAGGAGGCTGAGGCAGGGGAATCACTTGAATCCGGTAGGTGGAGAGGGTAGTGAGCTCACACCACTGCACTCTAGCCTGGCAACAGAGCAAGTCTCCGTCTCAAAAAAACAAACAAAAAAAATTAATAAAGTGAGAGTATGCAGGCTAAAACTTTCTTTTTCCTCCAAAATTACAACTGTGCTGCAACTGAAATATGTTTGAAAATAAAATCAATCAATCCAAGCTTTATTAAGGACAAGTCAGACTTCTCAGAAGACAGATGATTGCATGCAGGCAGAGGGTGGATGATGCAAGCCTGAGCCAGGGAGGACTGACTGGTCTTTTAGAAATCCTGTCTGCCGAGGTCAGAGGCTCAGAAAATGGAGCAGTTGGCTCTCTGATACCCTCTCTAGTGCTTTCTCATCTCAGTGTCTTTCATTTTCTTGGCAAATGTTGGTAGCATATCACAAAGTCTTTTTAACACTTCTTCATTCCTTAGTATTTCAGTTTCAAGATCATTAATAAAACAGCAGCTTGAGAAGGCAGCACTCCAGGCAATCCACTCTGATAGCAGGTAGGGCGGCTGCATGATTTTCACAGCCATTAGCATAGTTGAAGTTGAATTTCATAAATAGGGTATAAACTTCATGGAAGGATAAGTAGGAGTAAACACTATTTTCTTTCCCGTATTAAATGGTAAAGAAAAATTAAATTTATGAAGTTTTCAGTTACTTATATTTTCATTAAAGTTTACTTTCTGGTTATAAAAGCAATTTTACTCACATTAGAAACATTGAGAAAATATGGAAAATTATAGAGATGAAATTAGAACATTTTCCCTAAGTACCTTTTCTTCATATTTTTAATATGTATAATTTTTAACTTTTTTAGCTTTGTGCCTCATATGTGGTATAATTTTGCATTCCTTTTTTTCACATAATGTTATTGTATTTCTCCCTTTATTTTTTGTTTGACATGACCTATGTGGTATGTGATATTTCTGTAATACAGAGAGGTTCTCAATTGATTGAATGAATCACTGAATTTTCTCCTAAAACAGGGAGCTCATTCACAATTAGAGTTTGGTTTTTCATCCATCCTTAAGTTTTTCTGAGCTCATATGAACACTCTCCTGTGAACTGCCATCAAAAACAGCCCTAGTTGGAGGTACCTGATGGTACCAGAACTCGTGTTGCATCTGGGATGCCAGCCCCAGGGGATGGGTGTGAGTCAACTGTTTCCACCTCTGCTAAAATTGAAGTACGTTTGGAAATTAAATCGATCAATTCAAACTTGGTCAAAGTTAAAGCATGCCTCCCTGGAAGTGAAGCTAAATGCTCAATGGCTTTTCAGCCACTCTTGTGCTATGAGATATTGTTCTATTAGATATTAACCTGATATTTAATCTACTCAGTACGATATTAGCGTTTTAGATATTGATCTCTTTCTACTTGGTTTCTGAGACACCTTCTTACTTGCTGCTCTTCTTCCTCACTAACTGCTCCTTCTGAGTCTCCTTTAGTGGTTCCTCCTCATACCCCCAGGCCCTACGTTTGGAGTTCCTCAGGGTTCAGACATTAAACCTCTCTTTCATCTACCCACTCTTCTTGGTGAACCCATTTAACCTCTTGACTCTAAGAGCCTTTTAATAGGCTGACAATTCCATGTGTCTGTAGTCCTGAACTGCAGGCTTCAATATCTAGCTGCTAAACTGCAAATCCAATGTCATTATCTGAATGTCTAACTGGCCTTTTAAATTCACCTGCTCCAACTGCTGTTGAACCCCTGGTGCCCACACAGCCTGCTCTCTTGCTCTCACTGCCCTCGGGTCAGTATTCTAAACATTGACTTACCAGAAAGATCTTCCCTCTAAAAAGTAAATCTCTGTCTAATCTCCATACCCCTCTTCCCCTTACCCTGCTCTGTTGTTCTACATAGCACTCTTTATTATTTGACACATTCTATATCACTTGTTTACTTAACATTTTTCTCCTTTCCTTCCTGACTATAAACTCTCTGGAGGAAGAGATGTCAGTGTTGTTCACTGCTATAGCTTAGCACATAGAGCAATGTCAAGCGCCTAGTAGGCACTCAATAAATACTCTGAATAAATGAATGAATGAATGAATGAATGAATATGATATAGTTCAATAACATATTTATACAGAAATTCCAATTCTGCCCCAGTGAGACCAGCATGACTTAGTTTTATTTTCTCTCCAAGTTCTTTTCAAATCTAGACTTATCCCACGGTTTAAGAACCAATATGTATCAATGAAAGGTGTCTCAAAGAGACACCTTTAAGAAATATATATAAGATTATTTGTTTCTTTAGGATGTTGGCAAATACAAAAGCAATCCTTTCCAAATAGCCCTACCACTGACTCAGTTCATGAAATTACAACATTCTCTAGTTTGTCCAAAATCTAAATTCTAATATTGTTGTTTTTAAATGCCCTAAAGCAGGATAAAAGTCCCTGGAAGAAGAAGAAGAAGAAGAACAGACAATTTTATTAAGCACTTACTATGTATGAGATACAATTGCAGATAATTTATATGTGTTAATTCATGTAATCTTCACAATATATTACAGCATACTTTGCCATGAGCTTGGAAGTTTTGTGTTTGTATTAAAAACTCTGTTAATCCTCCTTGGTGTCTCATTCATTTAGACTGTCTTCCAAACACACTGACATCTAAGAATTTTCTAACACTCTAGTTGTCAAGAACATTTTGAACCATACTTAACAGCAGAATACCTCCAGTCAACCATTAATTATTCCAAATGCACTAATTTTTAAACCAGCTGCATGATCCCTACGTGCAACATGTGAACTCTGAAATTTCTGTGTCTTTTTTCAACAAATAGGGCATGCTCCAGGGAGAAGACATTTACTGTTCAGCGCGTTTAGATGAAAACTGACATTTCTTATGGGAGTGCTTTAGCCTAGGCTAGCATGGTGTGAAACGAGACCACGAATTCATAATTTAATGGTTCAGGTTTCAGCAGAGGTAGTGACATGAACATTGAATGTTCACACTCAAAATCATTTGCAGCTCCATAAAGAGATGTGTTAGATGGAAAATAGAATAGTTCAGAAGAAATAATGACAGAGGAATATAGCTTTGAAGTGGGGAGAGAAAAAAATTAGTATTGAATTAAAAAAAAGAGTTAATAGCAACTTTAGCCAACCCTATTCTTCTATTCTTTGGAATAACCATCTCTTGAGTAGCCAGTGTTTCAAGCACATAATAGCTTTAATTTTGTGCAGATTACATATTTATACTATAATAAAATGGAGAATGGCTGGGGGTGGGGAATACTTACTTCTAGGGACATAATTATTAACCAATATGTCTGTCTAAAGCTGTCAAGTTGTTACTTGAAGCCAGGTAGAAATTCAGATTTGTCTGTTGTCATCCAAACTCTCTTCAAGACTACGTTTTACATTTGAAATATAAATGAGTATAGCCGAATCTCAGTGTCATAGAAAGAAACGGAGAAAAACAAACTCTTTAGATGTTCTCACAGAGCAGATATACAAACATGTGTTCCTTAAACCATCTCTGTCCATACTGTAGGGTAAGCAGCCTACCTCAGAGCTCAACCATATTTCAGATGCCTGGCTTGATTCATCATCTAAGACCATGCCACCAGCAGGCAAATACAGAACACCATTTTCTTATAACCCAGTCCAAACTTTTCTCTGTATAAGACTACCACCAAGGGAGCAGAATTTCTATTACAGTTGAACATATTGCGAAACTAATTTGGCTTTGCAGATTTATACATGACACCATGGCCTGTAAACTGCCAACAAATCCCCTCTCCAGCCTCATATCTTTCCTGGGCTTCTTAGGAAAAGCTTATGGTAGGACGGAGGGGAGAAGTAAGGGACTTTCTCTATACGTTTAGGCAGAAGGAAAGATTTGACCTCAAATCTCCTTGAATCTCTCAGACTTGAAATCAAGTTTTCTTTAGTTCATCTTCACAGGAACTAGAATTTTTTTTGTCTTGCCCAGGAAGTTGACCCTTTTTACATACGAGATTTGGCAAATTCATTACTAATGTCTTTCAGATATACCTTTTCTCCCTGCCCCAGTCCTAATAAGAAGAGACAAACCCCAAAGGAAACTTAAAATATTTAATGACTTTGACTTTTAAACATAACCGAGATTCGATAATAATGTCAAATGATAATTTAATATACCAAAATATGAAACTAAAGCAACTATTCTTTTATAGAGTTTAGCTTTAGTAAGCTCTCACAGATTTAGGACATTCGTTGTGAGACGGGAAAGAAGATAGCATAAAATTTGAGAGTATTTAAGTCAATCCTGTATGTTTAAGCAGAGACAACTAAGAAACACAATAATTTTACCTAGTAAAACTTAACAGGCATGGGCTTACTTAAAACTACATTAAATACTCAGGAATACATATATTACTCTACACATAGCATATAAAGGGATAAAAAGTACACATTTGAAAGAACTGATCTAAATTATATAAACTGACCGAACATGGCGATGAAATCATTTTTCAATCATCTTTAAAAAAATTATTAGCTAAACTAAAAGGGTAAGGAGAGCAGGAATGAGGGCCAAAATCAAGTCATAGGTAAAATATTGTTAGGATTCCACTGAATGACACCCCTCTAGCTGACAGGATGTCACCACCATGAAAATGAAGTCTACCCTGTCTCTATGCCTTTGGGGCAGGAGAAACCAACTGGTAAAGCCTACTTCAGGAGACTGCACCTTTAACAAAGGGCATGGGGAGGGAGCCTTGGCCTTCCTTTAAATTCCAGAATGAGGCCTTGCACTAAGACTCACAAAAGTGGAATACCCCAAAATAGGAAGGGGATTAAAACATTTAGGCCACCTAAATATGGCAAACACTCCCTGTATAAAATCAGCTGAAGTGTGTAGTGTGAAATTTGAGATTATTTATAAGAGAGGTTTCACTATGTTCAAGTAGAGATAACTCATAAGAAGTGTCCTCTAGCAGAAATTTACCTGAACTTGGTTTAATGAACATGGCAGATGCACCTACTCACACACAGATCATTCAGTGCAAGTCCTTAGACCTAATCTTGTTTCTAGTCAAAGCATACCTCCTTTTCCTCTCAGTTGCGATATTTGATTTGCAAGGCTAATTCTTTCAAGATTTGTACAAAGAAAAACACAAGTAGATTGAAATTATTTACTGTAATTTTAGTGATTTACAATGTGGGTGTTGTATATGTGTGTGTGTGTGTGTGTGTGTGTGTGTGTGTGTGTGTCAGAGAGAGAAAAAGAAGAGAGGAAGAGAAAGGTATGGTGTTGGTTTTTGTTTTAGAAAAAATATGTGTGGTTAATAATTTCCTTATGATTAACACTATCAAATCATACCTATGTCACTGAATATAATTCTAAGGCAATTAACTAACTTTAAATTTTTTCCACTAGCATGTTTTGAGAATTATTAACAATACCAGACACTTTATTCTCTAATTCCTTTCTGATGAGTGTAACTTTTGAATCCAGATTCAACCTCAAACACTCACATGATTTGGTACAAACATTCATGAAATTCTTAAGCCGAGGCTCTACATGCAGTTGAAACTGGAACTATTTGGTGCCTGTAACAGTGAGTAGTGGGAGAGGAAATAATGAGAGTGGTTAAAACTGGTAGGTATTTAAATATTGAAAAGTAGCAGGTTAACCCTTCAGAAATAGCACTTCTAGATCTGCCACGAGAATCCAGGATGTCATGCCCTAAAGAACTTGACCTTTGGCCAGGTACTATGGTTCATGCCTATAATCCCAGAAGTTTGGGAGGCTGAGGTGAGTGGATCACTTGAGGTCAGGGGTTCAAGAGCAACCTGGCAAACATGGTGAAAACCTGTCTCTGTTAAAAATACAAAATTAGCTGGACATGGTAGTGCAGGCCTGTTAATCCTAGCTACTTGGGAGGCTGAGGCAGGAGAATCGCTTGAACCCAGGAGGCGAAGGTTACAGTGAACTGAGATTGCACTACTGCACTCCAACCTGGGT
Source organism: Cacajao melanocephalus (assembly GCA_963573385.1). Taxonomy (NCBI): domain Eukaryota; kingdom Metazoa; phylum Chordata; class Mammalia; order Primates; family Pitheciidae; genus Cacajao; species Cacajao melanocephalus. Next base: position 27,926 of record CAUYLG010038325.1, read on the forward strand.
GGCAGACAAAGACTCTGTCTCAAAAAAAACAAAACACAACTTGATCCTAATGCACCCTGACCCTTCCTGTACCCTTGCTTTTGCTTAAATGCCTCCTTGTAACTTGAATCTGCTATCACGAATTACCAGTTACTTGAGACTAGCCCACAATAGCTCCTTTCTCAGAATCAAATATGAGCAAAATGCTTGCAGTTAAAACTTGACTCAAATGTCTCTTTTTCCCATTTCCCCTTCTCTTTTACTCTCGCCACCATAATCTCAGGTAATTTTATTGTTCCCCTTAACAAGTCTAGGACCTAGTTAAACTATCTTCTCTCAGGTCCTTATCTAAAAGAAAATCAGGTGAACTTCTCTTTAGTAGCCAATATATTGCCTATGTGACCGTGTTTTATTACGGATGTATCTTCCTAAATAAGGTAATTTGAGACTTTTAAACTCTGGTCTGATAGGATTTAGCAAGTTGATAGAGAACATTTGATATCAATAACATATCTGGGTAACTCATGTTCATTAAAATGTGCCACTGTTTATGCATTTTAAGATGTATCCTCAATCTTTGGAAACACAGAGACATATATTTATGTATATACATGGAGAAACATACAGACACATACATGTACATATTAATTTATATGTTTCTATAACATCTAGATGCACAGAGGAACTATGAAGGTCTAAGCCTCAAAATCAGACAGATCTCAGATATAGACAGTCTGGTCTCTGCAGTATAGATATTATCATACGAATGTAGCCCTCAGATATTCAGCATAATGCCTTGCAATCCAACATGGCTTTGACCCTCTAATTTGACACTACATGGTTCTTATACTGCTTACATTTCTTTACTTACCAAAGACCAAAGCTTACTGTTTTCATCCTGTTATGTTCAACTACAGTCAACAGTGATTTACTGAGCACCTTATTATATGTCAATTTTTTGGCACATGACTGACAATAGAAATATTTAAAAGAAAAACAAAACAAGGTCTCTACCTCCAAGGGCTATTAGAGGGACAGAGAAATAAATAAGAAATGACAGTGCGTGTAACAATATTATAACAAAATACCCCAAAAGGCCCCATGGCACTTTAGAGGAGAGACTAACATTACTTGGAGTGGGGATCCAAACTCAACTACTGAGAAAGATCTGGGCAGCTGTGAAGAAAGAGTGTCTTTCTGAAGTATTTGCACTTCGTCCTGCAAATTTTAAGCAGCAGAGTGTTGGGATCAGACTTCCAGATTAGAAATGTTATTCAGCAAACTGTGTGAAGGATGTATGAAGAGGGGATAAGACAGAGGACAAGAAAACCAACTAGAAGCTGAGGAGACAGGACAGGCAAAAAGTAGTGGCCAGTGAGTATGGTGAGGGAAGAGAAGAGCTGAGAATGACTCTGAGGTTTCTGAGTTCGCTAAGAGGGGAAGTAAAAGGAAGTGAAGAGGGAGATGGTTGGTCTGGAGGCATATCTTGTTTCTGATCTGGCTTGTGGTGTACAGATATGCAATACAATAAGATATGGGGGGCTGTATCTAAATCAAAAGAAATAGGAGTGAAATGAAGATGGTCAGATGTATAATAGAAATGTTGGCGTTAGTGGACAAGTAGTTTCCTATTTTTCCTCTGGTTCTAAGAATGATTACACGAAAGTGATTACATTTCTTGGGGCTGAATGATCTCTAAGTTTGTCTTTTTCCAAGATGTCAAACCAACAACTCTATGTGTTCAGCAACTAAGTCAAACATAGGGACAGCTTGGCTTTACATAGCTCTAGCCTAGGCTGAGATATAACCAATTTTCTTTCCATTCATTCTAAATAATAATTGTCTCCATTTCAATTCAATTCAACTCAACCAAAGTTTACTGAGTATCTACTTGGGATCACTTTTTGGGATAAAGACAAGACAAAGAAAGAAAAGTACAAAAAGAGAAGAGATGGAAATAATTAAACTTATTTTACAATAAGTGCTTTTATGTTGGTACTGTATATAACATTTGATTGAAGTCATAATCTCTGTCTTCAGTGAGTTTAGGGCTGAGAGAGTGAGAAATGGGGAGATCATTTCTACTCTTTATATTTAAAATATTTTAAATAAAAAATGAATGCCCTTCTAAACAAAAACTAATGTAACTTTTAAATTTACAGCTCTCATTAAAAGCACAATAAACCCAAAAGCACAATCGTGGATTGATGTGTATAGCTGGAATCATGTCACTTACACATACATCTATTAGACCAACTAGTCTTTACCACAAGTGAGACTCAAAGCAGAAGTGCGAGCAAAGATTCACACCTGACAGCAATCAACAGGACTGACAAATCATTTGAAAGCAAGTTGTTCCTTATTTTCTTGAGCGAAAGTATTTTGTTCCTAAAACGCCCAGTAGATCCTGACATTAGGTAGCTTTATTGCCTTTCTACAAAGACTCCAGAAGGCCCCTCTCCCCTCATATTTAATGTCACTTGTTTGTTGAAAACTTACGCGTTGTGCTCCTAATTCCCTGGCTCATCAGTTAAACCGTGCCTTGCATTTGGACTTGGGTCTCACCTGTCTGACCTCTAAGGGACTTCAACTATTACCAGAACAATACTGGACACCAACCGAACTCACCTCTTGGAAGCTGACTGAGTGACAACTTGTGTCAAGCATATTGCCCCTGTTTCACATAAGTAAAGGAAGCCATCAAAGTTCCCACTGATTGTTGGAAGATTTGGAGCTTCTGATTACTGTACTGTTATCTAATAACAAGCTCATGGCTTACAGTTTCCTCAGCTGATGAGCCATCCACCCCATACTCATGTAGTTAACTGTAGACAGTTACTCCACCAAAAGAAACTGAGAATTGCTATCATCTAGGTGCTGATCCATCTGTATTTATTTTTTCACATAGAAGCAATCTCCTTATGTATTCTTAGCCAAATTGCTCAGAGTTTTGGTTGGTAAATACCAGGGAAGTATGTCTAGAATCAATATGCCTGTAAAGGCATGAAATACAATTTAAGGAAGGTCAGTAGGCAGAATGATTCTAAGGGGAAAATTCTTCCTTCAAAAGTGTAACGACGTTCAGTCACATGTTCTCTTGAAATAACAGATCCCATAGCTATTCCTCTAGGAAATGAGTTTATGTAAACGAGAACATTCTGCTTTGTGCCGCTGAAGTCACAGAGTATACCAGATGTTCACAATCTGAAGGCTCAGTTGCATGACGTTGGTGAGTATTTCATAAACCCCAAGAGTGGAAGGATTCAACACCTACTGTGTTTTCTTTCCTTCACTCTGGAAAATTTTTTATATGTTATATTTCACTATATTGATTTTATTTTTAAAATCTAGCTGCCTTTATTTAAATGCCACAATTCATCTTATAATGGTATTTAAGGGGCTTTTGTGGCACTGTGCCAGATTTATATTATTAGAACCTAGGCATTTGCAAATGAACCTCTTTCAATTAGTGTTTCAGGAAGCAATTAAACTGTCTAAAGTGTATTAATGAATACACTGGAATTGGGAAGCCAATCCTTCTAATATCCCCATTATTAATGCACCATCTGCTTCACTGCCTTAAGAGCAGGCAGGATTTCTAACCTCGGGTCCACAAAACCCAATCGTTTATTCAAAAAGGTCACAGAAGCATAAGTTTGTAATCAAACTCAATATTCTATTAAATATGTGAATACTATATGTAGATTAAGGACATATATTTTTCTCAGAGTTTTGTACAAATGCAAATGAAGATGAATAAGGGTTCTTTCTGATTTCTTTTTATTCTATGCTATGTGTCAAAGCAGTAACATCTCTGCGAATGTATTCCTGGGTCTGATATTCCTGCTAAAAGCATGAGTGCTGTATGTACACCCTGGGATTTTTGAGGATATCATTAGGTTCTCCAATGAGGTTGCTGTTTTCATTAATGAAGGACAGAATTTGCTACTGTGTTGTAGCTTCATCACAGGGAGAGGTCCAGGTGCTGCAGCATTTGCCCATGCCTCTTTCCAGGGCTATGCTCAGAGTCCATCCACAGGACAGGGTTCTGGGAGGAGCCTATGTCTTGCTAAGGTATTTCCTGCTGGCTTTGTGACTAAGAGGAGCCCAGAGGTTGCAGGACACAGATTGGAGTGAGAGAATGGAGGGAAAGGCAGGGAAGATCTCGTGTGTGGCGCCACCTGCTCCATGCTGGACAGTTATCAAGTCACCAGACCTCCAATAATCACGCTGGCTTCGGCAACGAGGTGCTGCTGAGGCAGTCAAAAGGGAAGAAGACACGTCCTTGGCTTTGAAAGAATTGAGAGCCTGGTAGAGGAAAGAGGGCACAGGCCCAGGGAGGGGCTATAAGCTGAAGTGGGGGTCACTGTGCAGTAGAGCTGCCAAGAAGGAGTTTGGGAAGGAGAACCCCATAGAATCTTGAGGATTTGGGAAAGTAAAGAACACAGAGACACTTCTCACAGAACTCTGCACTTCTCCTACCTTAATTTTCATTGAATGCTGTTATGGGTTGAATTGTGTCTCCCCCAGATTCATATGTTGAAGTCCTAAACCTCTGTAATTCAGAATACGACCTTATATGGTAATAGGGTCACTGCAGATATAATGAGTTAAAAAGAGGTCATAGTGGACTAGGGTTGGGTGGGCCCCTATTCCAATAAAACTAGTGCCTTATAAAAGAGAAAAACTTAGACATAGAAGAACTCCCAAAGGAGAATGTCATGTGAAGGTGAAGGCAGACATAGGGAAATGCAGCTGAAGCCAAGGGGTGCTGAAAATGTCCTGCAGACCGCCGGAAGACAGGAGAGAGACATGCAACAGATTATCCCTTAGTGCCCTCAGAGGGAGCATGGCCCTGCTCACACTTTGACCTTGGACTTCTAGCTACAGACAATAAAACTTCTGTTGTTTAAGCCACAGAGTTTGTAGTATTTTGTTTTGGCAGTCGTAGCAAACTAATGTAATTGGTAATGTAATGAATTGTGAAATACTTGACTTATTTCCTGGATTATAAGCTATTTGAAAACAAGAACAATGTTGGTTTTGTTTATGTTTTTACTGTGAGTCCCTTGTACACTGCTGGGCTTATAATGGGTGTCTAATAATTCTGGGTTAAATGACCAAGTTATAGAAAAGTGTGGACAGTTCAGGGGACAGAAATATATGTGGTCATCATGATATAGAGGGAAATTCTGGCAACAGCCAGAGTGGGAATGGAGGGACCTTAAAAAAGCCCTGTGGAATTTTGGGTAATCACATTCACTTCATCTGCAGAGAGGGAGGATGTAGAGAGGCCAATCTGGTCACAGACCCATCGTGTCCTCCGCTGAGTCTGTGGACATGCTGGGTTTCTCCACACACGGTAGGGTCTGCAATATCTAATACATAGACATAGCAAACATGCACACATATGTGTGCACAGACATATATGCACATTTCCACCCCTGCCAACATGGTGCCTTTGCCACTTCTTCATCCACTGATGGGTTATTGACTGAACACGTGTAAAGTCACAGAGATTCCCTTCATGTGAGCAAACTGCTTCAGGATTCACCCTTTATTTTAGAACTGTACATTTTAAGGTGAAAGATATGCTGAAGAGGGGACAAGGACATCAGGTGGGAAAGTGAGAGGAGAGACCAGGCACAGTGGCTCATGCCTGTAATCCCAGTACTTTGGGAGGCCAAGACAGGTGGATCACCTGAGGTCAGGAGTTCAAGACTAGCCTGGCCAACATGGTGGAATGTCTTTTCTATTAAAAATACAAAAAAAAAATAGCTGGGTGTGGTGGTGGGTGCCTGTAATCCCAGCTACTCGGGAGGCTGAGGCAGGAGAATTGCTTGAAACCAGGAGGTAGAGGTTGCAGTGAGCCTAGATCATGCCATTGTACTCCAGCCTGGGTGATAAGAGCAAGACTCCATCTCAAAAAAAAAAAAAAAGAAAAAGAAAAAGGTGAGAGGAGAAATGTGTGAAGAAAAACAAACATTTGCTAGGCTGAAATCTTACTATGTGTTGAGATCTGTGTTGGAAACTCCAATGATGTAGCCTCACCCGGGTGGATATTGTAAACTCCAGTTTACAGAGAGAAGGAGGATCAGAGAGGTAGAATCACTTGCCCAGAGCCCTGGATCTAGTAAACAGGAGCTGAGGTTTGCCCCACATCTAGCTGACTCCAAAGCCTGTGTTCCCTTTCTGTTTTATCACATTGCCATTTTTTCTGGAAACAATATAAAATCAACAATCCCTTCTGGATCCATATACGTTCTCCTTTTATTCTTGTCTATGTCGTATCTGGCCCTTTAAATGAGGGGGCCTACTCACCCTCTGCCTAGCAGGTGGCACATAAAAGCTAGCTTCAGACAACAGTGGCTTGCCAAGCAATTTCCCAGGTTATTTCTGTCTTGTATATTATCTATTAATCTTATTACTGCTCCCTGGTCTCTCTGATTTTTGGCTCATCCTCTTGGCTCTGAACTATTAGAACTGGTCTACTGGCCGCTAGCTCTGCTTCTGGCATCACTTTTCCTTTAACATTTATATCTTTTCTAGCCACAGAACAGAGATCCCCTTCCTCAAAAATTATTGCAAGAACATACAACAGGAATATAATACAGTCTAGCCTGGAAGCATTAAGGGAAAAAAAAAAAAACAGATAAGGTAGGGAAGAGACATCTGCTAAAATAGTGACATATCAAATGCACCTTGTGTGGACACATTTCCTAGCTTCACTTTTATGTATGGTGCCTGTCATATGCCTAAGCGTGGAATATGTAGCGTTTCCACGTTGGCATGGCAAGCATTTATTTTCAGTACTTACTCCACGCATGCACTGAAGATAAACTAGCGATGAATAAGAATTCAAAGACCTTAATCTTGAGACTGTAGATGGCCTGCTCTTGCAGGCTTTATAATTGATTGGGGGGATACCATACTTATTTATGAGCAAATAATTCACTTCCTGAAATACCAGATAATTCGTTAATTCTACAGCATTTTGTCTTGTCAGTAGTAGGTTTATAGCAGTTTTGCAACAAATGGCTTATATTCTTTTAAATAGGACTGGTTCAGGGAGAAGGCAGAGAAAGAGTAAGTAAAAATGATTTCACATCTTCAGCTTCAGTGAAACCAGTTCCCTGGATGCCAGGTCAGAAATTCCCACTGGAAAGTCCGAAGAATACAGGATAACAATTCAGTCATTGTCTCTGGAAGGCCTTGGGGAAAGTCTACAATTACTCTGGGGTTATATCCTAATAGCTTCTCATTAATAGATTTGAAGGGATTAATGTTCCTGGTAATTTGGCTGGCAACTTGGATCCCTTTTTCTTTTCCCAATTCAATGCCATTCTCAATGATCTTCTATCCTTTAAATAACCATCAAAATTCCACCTCTTTCTATGTTCTGGGAAACCCTTGGCCTTGTAAGCTGGGGCTGTTCATCACCCTCCTTTCTCCTCCCTACCGGCGTACAACTTCCAGGAAATTCCTTTTTTAAGCTCAGTTTGAATTACCCCAAATACACTTGGCTTCACACTCATTGACTGTTTCATGAGGGCTGAAGAGGAGCATGGTTGTTTGTGGATGCTTTTAAACAGTTTCAGATCCGGAGGCCACGTGTTACTTGCCTACCTTGGCCAGCTGTCATCTCATATGCTCTGCACAATTCCCCAATCCAGAAGCAGGAGCTTGTATGAGGTGGAGCTTGTATTTAACAAGGCTTATTTCACAGCTACTGATTAGAAAAATGGAAAATCAGTAACATTTACTAATTCTCAGACATTTAATTAATTTGGCATCCATCAATCAATAAGCAAGTATCTACTGAGGTCTCCTTTGGTTGGTTTTTATAAGTAGGAGCTCAGGGTGGAGGTTTGAGGGGAAAACAATGGTTTCTACTACAGCTTTGGCACTTCCTACTAATGTGAGTTGGATATTTATTTAATCCTGCTGAGTGTGAATTTCTGTATCTCTAAAATGGAAGTAATCATATCTAAATTATAGGAAAGCTAAGAAAATTAAACAAAGACTGGTACACATGACTAGCATCGTGTCTTGTAAATATTAACTCAACTTAATGAATGAACCCAGGTTTGTGCTTGCTATAATGAAGGGCACAAAGGAAGAATGAAATATAATTATGCAAGGTCTAGTTAGACCCAGAAGCACTTAACCCTCTTTTTCTAGGCATTTTTACCCACATCCAGAGCTTTAATTGCCATCTGCACATCCAAGCTTCCCACATCAATGGCTCTGGCCCAGACCTCTCCTTGGCATTCCTGATCCTTACATTGAGGTTTGCTTGGATGACTGAAAAATACATTAAATCTATAGCATGCAGACCAATCCCATGATTTTCCCCCTCCAATATTGTTCTCATTCAGTCTCTGTACTGACATCACCTTACAGCCAGTTCCGAATGCCAGAAACTGGCATGATCTTTGTCATTGTCCCTTCTTTAACCCCCACAACCATGTGATCATTGAGTCCTAGTCACCATCATTTTTCAAATATTCAACTCCTTCCATCTCTGCTACTAGCTCCCTGGCCTAAGCTGCCAACATTTCTTTCCTAAATAACTTACTAAGTGGTGTCCCCCATTTTTTCCCAAAATTCTTGCTCTTGTTTAATGTTTTCTCAGATGGCTGCAGTGTAAAACTTACAAAACAAAAGGCTATATCTCTGCCTTGCTACAAAGCCCTCAATGGTGTTCTATTATTCATAGAATAAATACCAAAGACCAGAATTTTTCATAAGGTCTTGTAGATACTACCTGCCTGGACTCTACCACCTTCTGGAGCTGTCTCACAGCACACAGGCTTCTCTCCAAATCACATGGACCGTCTTCCTTCCTCCATGAAGCTTTGTGCAGTGCCACTCCCCTGGCAGGATTACTCTCTTTCTTATCCTCTTCCTAAACAACTTCTGTTTATCCTTTCAATTTCAACTCAAAAATTACTTTGTTGGCAAAAAAAATCAAAGTTTTAAAAGCACTCTATGATTTGTGAAGCACTTAAAGTAGCTATTAATTTTATATTATTTGTGATTACTTAATGCCTGTGTCCTTCACCAGATGATAAGTTCTATGCAGGGTGGTCTATATCTATTTTTGTTCACCATTATGCCATGTATCCTATTATAATCCTTGGCATATAGTAGGTACTCAGTAAAAGCAGCTGATGGATGAGTGAATGAATGAACAATAAACATTATAAGCCACGTCCTCGCTAAGTGTCAAAATGTCTGACAAACAAGAGTAATGAGATGGAAGCTACAGAGGGTAAAGAAGTTTTCCTTAATGACCCGAGTAGGGAATGATCAAGACAATGATGCTGGGAGTAGCACTTAGATCACTAAAGAGGCGGGGGGAGGGGCTATGCTTTCCAGGTATTGACACCAACAGGTAAGAAGTCTTGGAAGCTTGAGTAACATTTCATACATGGAAACAGTGAAAAAATTCACAGTCTATCATAAGACAATGAAATTAAAGTCCAGTATGTGTAGCTGGTCACTATGGAAACAGAGAACTGTCAGGGTGCCCATTTCAAAGTCTAAAGGGATGCACATCATTCGTCTTTAGTTTGAACTATGATTGGTGTTTCAAATGGGTGGTTTAAATTAAAGCAAAAACTGAAAGTCACCTGGATGGACAGTGATGAGCTAAAGTTCTTTTGCAGGAGAAGGACTGTCATCTGTTTGTTTGGGTTGATACAGGCTTTTGTTTCACTCTATGGAGACAAATGACTCTATGTCTCTCTGCCAGTCACATTATTAACTGTACTGGCATTTTATTTCTAAGTCAGGGGATAATCTGAGGCCAAGCAAAAAGGAAGCTTTGAGAGGAGTCCTTGCCACAGGCTGCTGACTACCTGACATTTCAGAATGAAGAATCATTGCCTCGAAAATATTCCGAGCACTTTCTCTAAACCCCAATCAGGGAACTGTTAGAGTAAAACTCAAAGGTAAGTGTGTTCAATCTGCTAGCTTGCCACGGGAATGAGGAACTGTATTTCAAGCATTTAGAATAATTAAAGCCCATTTCTATCTTGGTCACTGACAACATCAAAACAGCATCCTGTGCTGCTTTCCAAATGAACTGCAGGGAGTAAATTTTATGACATGAAGAGTGTAAGTATAAATTGGGGAGGAGAAAAAAGTTATGGTGGAAATAGTCATGGCTAGAAGTCATAAGACATCAAGGGCAAGATGCAGGTGTTTTAGCACTGACACGGCCCAGAGCCCAGGTTGCCTATATAGACAAAGACCCAGTCGAAAAAGGAGGGTGAAAATGAAGGAATGTTGGCTACAGTGAGAAGAGTGGTTGGAAGCACAATATATATCAATAGATCAAAGATGGATTAGGGGACTGGCTGACAGCACTAATGACATTTGAAGTTCTTTGTATAAATAAAATCCCCATGAGCTTGGTGCCTTGATTCCTAGAAGAAAGTATGACTTCAGTTGACAGGATTGCTTGGGTCTTGAGTGTTATTGTAAACAACCATGCCTTTGTCCCAGAGTATGACAAGATTTAATATCTTTATTGCCTATTCAATATCTTTACTGATGGCTGAGATGAAGAAATCGACAATATGCTCATCACATTTGCAGACTACACTAAGTTAGGCAGATTTGCTAATAGACAACAAATAAGATAAGAATAAACACAAGACAGGAATCTAATTCTAACTGACCTTGGCAAAATGAAGTGACTCTGCAGGGGGTCGCTTTGGGACAAGGAAAGATAAACAAGGGTTCCAAGCTCTTCACAAACTAAATACAAACATTCTGGCACATAAGTCGAACTCCTTTCACTCCCTCTCTTTCCCAGGCCCTCACGAAAGTTCTGGGTTATATTTTAGATACCAAACTTTAAAAAGAATGAGATTAACAAGAAAGGGTTTGGAAAAGCACAATTTACGCACAGTCAAAGAGAAGATGATACATCACATCTTAGCATACAAAAAGTGCTTAATAATTCTTCATTCAATAGAGAAAGAGGGAAGAGATGAAGGCAAGAAGGCAGAAGGGAAAGAAGGGAAAAAAGGAAGGAAGGGAAAGGAAGGGTAGGATGAGAGAGAATAAATGAGACTGTTATAGGTGAAATCATTGTGACCTTTGAGGAAAGAATCATTACTTGGAGAAGGAAAAAACAGATATTCATCAAATGGATTCATCAAAAGAGATTGAACAAAATGGTTTCCCAGTGCTACTTTAGGCTTTGAAATTTTACAGTTTCCGTGATGTCATAACTGGAATTTTCTGACATTCAGAATAAAAGAGAATCGCATGCAGGATGTGTGCCTCTGGCTATGGAGAACAGAGCTCAGGCTTCATCTCCCTGTACCTCCCATGAGGCCTCAATTCATTATTAGGCTCTTCAACCTTTCTTCCTGGACTTCCACACTCTGCCCACATTTTCTCAAGACCCTGAAGACAATACCATTTTTACTTTAACGTTAAGAAAAACACTAGTAAGTCTTCAAATGGTTCATCTCAGATCTAACCCAGAATTGAAGCTAAATTGAAGACAGGCTTCCATGTCCCATCTAGAGCAGTGGTTCTCAAATCGGGCTGCATGTGATACTCACTTGCAAAGGTTGAAAACCTGTCCAAGACCAGGCCAGGCCCAGGATGATGAAATCAGACTGTCATGGAGTAGGTGTCAGGCATTAGGCTTATCTTAAAGCTCTCTATGGAGAGAAATGAGAGTGCAGCCAACTTCGAGAACCAGTTCCTTAGAGGGTATTTGGTAATTTTTCTTTACCTCAAGACAATCCCCGGAAGAATCCACCTCCAAAACAGCCTCCCGTGGACGCTGATATATCTTCCTTACTTCATTAAGGAATTGGCCCGGGCTCTTCTCGTTGGATGGGACCACAGTAGTGTTTCTCACATTTTAATGTATGTACAAATAACCTGAGGGTCTTGTTAAAATTCAGGTTCTAATATAGGAGGCCTGAGGCAGGCCGGAGAGTCTGTATTTCTAACAAGCTCTCACCTGATGCTGATGCCACTGGCCTGTGGACACTCGAATAGCTGAAGCTATCTATAACATTAAACTTACACGAACTGATCAACACAGCCTTCCATCAGCTTCAACACTCACTTGGCAACACGCTTGATTCTAAGTTAATGGAGGCTAATACCTTGCCCTCCTTCTTCTCTCAGAATAACGATGCATTTCTCAACCCAAAGCCAGCACGGTCAGGTGCCTTAGTAACACCTAAGACTATCTAGAAAAGCGCTTCTCAACTGTAATGTGCAAGTTAAATCACCTGAGGATCTCTTTAAAATGCAGTTTCTAATTCAGCAGATGTGAGATGGGGCATGAAATTCTACATTTTTAACAAGTTCCCAGGGGATACCAATGCTACTGGTCCTAAGAACCACAGTTTGAGTAAAAACAGGATCTAGGAGAAGTTTTATTGACTTCAAACATTGTGGGACCTGAGCTTAGAAGTCCCCAACTCAAAAACAGTGTTCACTTCAACTTGGTTAGATCCTCACACTCTGACTCTTGATATCCTTTAGGAAACAACTCCCAGGCACTTAATCACCTCTGCCCACAATTTCCCTCCCTGCATTGCTAGAAGCTAGATTTTACATAGACCTAAAATTACAACAAGAAAAAAGGCAATCAGACCATTCTGAGTCATGAAAAACTTCAATTTTAAAGAGGTTACTGTATCTATGTTTGGGAACTAGACTTATTTAGAATCTTCATAATGAAATCCTATAGAAAGTGTGCACTCCCAGCCCATGATTATAGAGCCCTAGCACAGACTAAGGTTTCCCTGATCTCAGACACCCAGGGGAAATCAAATACCAGGAAAGTATTGGTAAGATTGCAAGGATACACATTAATTGCTCCATGAAACTTTGGTATTACCATCATTATTTTCATTGCCATAAGTGTCTCTTTTCAAGGAGAAGAGAACTTAGGACTTCTAGAAATATTGTTTTTTTCCTCTCAACTCAAGATATTTAAAGACCAATTAGGAGTGCTCAAAAAGAAACAAGGACAAGCACATTGGACCACATGCTTTTAGACTTGATTTCCAGCCCCAAGTCACCACTGACTGGTGTTGACAAGTTCATAAACTCCTGACCTCAAGTGATCCACCTTCCTCAGCCTCCCAAAGTGCTGGGATTACAGGTGTGAGCCATGGTGACTGGCCTAGGAAGGCATGGTTTCTGTTGTAAACCATGTCCTAGCCCAATGAGGGAGCCAAAATTCTTCTTTAATACCCTACTGTATAATTTGAGGAGAGTTTATAACGTCAATAGTATTTTTCCAAGAATCTCAAATTGTAAGGGAGAAGAAAACAAGTAAAACTCCACAAAGCATAACCCATGATAATCTAACTACAGGATGCTGCTTGCCTCTTAAGACTCCCATAACCTGGTCCCCATCCTACCTATGGGCAGGAACCCACAATCACACAGCTATGTTCCCATTTTCAAAGTCTAAATGCAAGACAAGAAAGTTTTGAGACAGTCTACACGTCTTCCCAATCTGTATGGGGTCTACCTTTCAAATTCCAGTTTTCCTGTCTAAAACCAATGTCTTCTAGTTAATATCCAATTCCTTCAGGAGACACAACAAGACTTAGAATAATTGATATGGTTTGGCTGTGTCCCCATCCAATCTCATCTTGAATTATAGCTCCCATAATTCTGAAGTGTTGTGGGAGGGACCAGTGGAAGCTAACTCAATCATGGGGGCTATTTCCCCCATACTGTTCTCTTGGTAGTAAGTCAGTCTCATGGGATCTATGGTTTTATTAGAGGCTTCCCCTTTTGCTTGACTCTCATTCTTTCTTGCCTGCCATCATGTAAGACGTGACTTTGCTCCTCCTTTGCTTTCTGCCATGATTGTTAGTCATGTGGAATGGTGAGTCCATGAAACCTCTTTCCCTTTATAAATTACCCAGTCTCAGGTATGACATTATGAGCAGTGTGAGAACAGACTAATACAGTGATGAAACCTAAATTTCAAAGAAGCAGCTCCCATTCCCAGTATCAAGAGATTGTTTAATTACCATCACATAATTATATTTAACAAATAGTACTAACGTACCTGCTCTGGTTGTTGTTATAATATTATATGAGTTAGATATTTTACCTACCAGGTTAAGTATTTGTGGAGAGAATGTAAATGGTGACAAATGAGCCAGACTGAGTTGCCTGTGATCTTGGCATCCCTCAGTATCCCTCCTTGGTCATGAGAAGGCTTCTCGACGACACTTGCCCAAACCTAATAAAGAACAGATACCCATAGTACTGTCAGTAAGATTTATTTGTCATTCAGCACAACTTAAGATGTATAGCAGTAGTTATAAGAGATTTAGAATCCAAGAGTTGGTCAGAAAGCGCTCACACAAAAGGCGCTATCCTGGGCTGCAGATGGCACTAGCTGGCCCTGGTGGCTGTATTTCTCGTGCACCAGAGAATACCACACTATATGTGATGACTCCATTCAGAAGAGGATTATTAATCACACAGCTCAGAGAGCCTCTGCAACATGTAACAAGCTTAATAACTGAGATTTGTGGTGACAACCCTAAACTAAAGCAGAAAATATCAAAGTTGGGTCAATAGTATAGATTTCTCCCTTCTTAACATTGTCTTAATGATCACAAAGAGGGCTGTTCTATTTTGATACCTTTTTGTTACATTCCATTTGGTGTATCACATTGAACTTAAAACTCTTTTTTTAATAGGAACAGCCCTAGATGTATTGCTAATAAGTGCAAGGAGTGATGTTCTCACAGGCTATTTCCAAAGGAGTTGTGGTGGGGTAGGGTGCAGGTGGGTAGACAAGTGAAGGTCTCTCATCTTTCTCAGGAAAACAATCCATTGATTCTGGCCTAAGTCAAATCAACATAATTGTGCCTTACAGTGTTCTCAGAAATGCTTTGAGGCCACTCAGGAAAGAGAACAAATGCCCCCTTGTTCCAATTTTGAAATGCAAGCTGTGTGCTTAGGCTCCATGATACACTGTGTAGAATAAACACAGGAGGCTTCAGTGGGGTTTTCCACTTAAAACTGATATATGGAAGATTCCTGGTCAAAAACCTGGGGCATCGTTTCAGGTCAAGAGTCACACAGAAATCACCTACTATCTTTTTGGACAACTGTAGCTAGGAAGCCCGGAGGAATTCTCAATCTGTCTCATCTTTTCCAAAGCTGCTACCGAAATCCTTACTGCAGAATGCTGTTTTGAGACGACTGGGAAAACAGAGGGCCACTACCATATTGTCTACCACACACTTAATTGTGAAGCTCTCATTTTTTTTCTGCAATCAGGAAAAGCAAAACATCATTTACAAGAAGAACTACCACAAAAGGTCAGTCTTGAGAAATGAC
This sequence comes from Cacajao melanocephalus, assembly GCA_963573385.1. NCBI lineage: Eukaryota > Metazoa > Chordata > Mammalia > Primates > Pitheciidae > Cacajao > Cacajao melanocephalus. The sequence goes on from CAUYLG010038325.1 coordinate 43,271, forward strand.
TGATGCATTTCCATAAGGAGAAGACTCTCATTCCAAGCCTGGCAGTTGATAAACACACTTATCTCACTCCCCATGGCAGAAACGTACAGCTTTCTAGAGTCAGTGGAGTGGTACGAGCCTGAAGCGGGATTCCCCTGAGGCTGTGGGGAAGGTCAGCAGTGCGGTATTGTGGCCACTGCTGAGCAGATGCCAAGCCTCCAGGCAGGGCCGCAGCCATCACAGGCCCATTAGGACGCTCATCACTTGCTGTCACGGGGAAAGCCTCCAGACAGGCTGATGTTCTCATCCCTCCACACACACTTGGCTCTGCCGGAGCCTGGAGACCTCAGGCAGAAGGTGACAAGCCAGAAGAGCAGTGAAATCACCAGGAACCCTCAGGCCATTTTTCATACCCAAGGGGTATCTGTGCACTGTAGGTTTGGTTACAGAAAACAGTGGGCTGTTTTTCCCCTGCACTTCTGGTTTCAGTGAAACACTGATGACAGCTCTCATCTACAAATCTCTTGGCAAAATCAGGGCCAGTCAAAACTGTGAAAGGGAGAAACCACGTAGCACCACTCTCTCTCCTCTGGGCCTAGACTCCCAGGGGTTAGAAAACCAAAGTAACCACTCTAGGACACACAGGAGGAGGAAGGAGTAAAATACTAGGTTATGTCTCTCCTGTACTTTAAATTCTTTAGCAAGTTCAGTTTTCTGGTAATCCAAAAGTATACTGGCTCTCAGGCTTGAGATTGCCGGCAAAACCGAACACAGTCATTCTGCAGAAGTTAAAATGGCAACAAGCTAATCTGCAAACTGCTGAAAATCTATACTGAGATCCTACATTCAGAAGCAAACAGGAGGGTAAGGGAGAAAGACTATTCCAAAACCCAGTCTAGGGTTTTACACTCTGAAATTTAATGTGACAATTTAGTTGAGGGAAAAGTTTAGCCTGAAAATCCTCCATTGGCTTTCAAAGACATTATATTCCCAGTGATCTAAATAATTCAACAAACATTGATCCAGCACATACTATATACCTCATATTCAAATCTGGATAAAATAAAGATTCTTCTTCTACCGGTTAGGATTATCAGTTGCAAACAACAAAAATGAACTGAAAAGTGGTTTATTAGAAGAGTACTAGATCCTTTGCAATTACAATATGAAAGCCAGCAGCCAGTCTCAGAAAATAGACAGGTACCAGATCTAGACGTGTACCCTGGATGAGACACCATGGATGTCATCATTGGTGAATAGAGGCCACTACTGAACCAGAGCCATGATCCCCACAAGGCTCCTGCCATCACCATGGCTGAAATTGGTTTTCAACAATCCCTAGTTATGGGTGTCAATGCTTTAATTTAAGGTTCTAAATAGCACCACACTATCAGCTAACTAAAGTCATGAGCCTATGCTCTACTGTTGGGATGGGAGAGGACGATTTTCCAGAGTTTTGTCCTCCATTGTCAGAAGTAGGTCCTCTCACTGTAACTTACATAATAACAAATTCCACCAAAGGGCATTAAGATATTTTACAATCAGGTAAAAAAGAAAGAAACGTCTACCAGGATCCTCAATGTGGAGTGAGATTTGGGAATGGAAGCCTGATCACGTGCAGATAGACATAATTTTGACACCAACAAAGTAAGATAGATGCTAGGGGTAAGACACCCATGGGGATCTTGGCACCTAATGAAGTACTCCAGATTTTTTAGTGATCGCCATTCTCACTGGCGTGAGATGCTATCTCAGTGTGGTTTTGATTTGCATTTCTCTAATGACCAGTGATGATGGGCATTTTTTCATGTTTGTTGGCCTCATATATATCTTCTTTTGAAAAGTATCTGAGAACACGTGGACACAGGGAGGGAGGCATCACACACTGCGATCAGCTGGGGGGAGATAGGGGAGGGACAGCAGGGAGTAGGGAGGGTGGAGAGGGATAATGTGGGGAGAAATACCAGATATAGGTGTTGGGGGGATGAAGGCAGCAAACCACCTTGCCATGTATGTACCTATGCAACGATCCTGCATAATCTGCACATGTACCCCAGAACCTAAAGTACAACAAATAAATTAAAAAAAAAAACAGTAAGTACTACCCTGGATGAAAGCTAAGGAAAATTTCATATTGAAATAATTTTTAGCTGAACTTTGAATGACAGATGGGATTTCAAAAGGTCTAAAAGGATATTCCAAGGAAGAAATATCCCTGTAATGTTGGAAGACCTTCCCAAGTATAAAGTGAAACTTTGTTGGGTAGAGAGGATTGGATGAATGAACAGATGGTTTATATATAGCTTGAGAGCTTCTTCTGCCAACTTAACTTTTCGATAAATTAAAGGTTTTTCCAAAACAAATTTACATTTCCAAACAAATTTCCAAACAAATTTACATGGCACTCAGGGAAAGTGATGTTTATCATCACATTTTTAAGTATTTTCCAGTGGGAACAGGAAAAGATCCACCTCATCAGGTTTATCTTAACTTTATTCATATCATGAGTAAGAAACTAACCCAAGTTTATCCCTAGCCTCTTTGATTTTACAACATGCTGAGCACTTGCTTTGCCACCAAGGGAGGTGCAGATCATAAATCCAGATGGAATCAAACACAAAGATCTTAACTCATGGCTGAGTTTGGTTTTTAGGATCTCAAATGGTGAAGAAACTACATACATTCAATTAAGTTGCAGTAATTAATCAATTTCACCAGAACCGAAGAAAAATCCATTATAGAACTTTCCTGTGAGAGAAGGAAACACTTCTCATAACGTGCCAAAATATTTAATATTACTACCAACACTAGGATCTAATTGCTTTTGGTCTATAACCACAGTTAAAGTTTTACTTAGGAAAAAAAATCAGAAAAATATTTCAGACTATTTTTCTTACATAGAAATGTAGGAATTACAATGTCCTTGACTAAAAGAGGGTGAAAGTGGCAAGGAGTCTGGAACATTAGGTCTGCGAGAAGAAAGAGCTAGAATTTAAGGGCCAGATGACTCAAGAGGAATGTAGGAATTATTTTCAAATATATAATGGGTTGTAAGATAAACTGGCAAAATTTGAAGTGATCCAGTAATAGATTCAGCTACAAACAGGAGTAAAACCACTGGAATTTTTCAAGCAGAAGTCAGAGAATGACCTGCTGTTATGGTAATAACTGCTGAGGTCCTTCAAATTTCTAAGATGAAATGACCACATGGAATGACTGCAAGTTGATTCACCTAAATCTCCTTGAAGTCAGCATAAGAATATTTATATAAATAATTTTTAAAAAAATAAATATTGTTGACTAAATGAGTGGATGATTCCTACACAAAGATCAGATTGACAGCAAGATCTTGGGTTTAACACTGAATAAGTGATTACAGCCAAAGCCTTCACAAGAACCCAAAAGGTTCTGTGCTATCAGAATTATCTAGTTACTCCTTGGTGTCAGAATAAAGCCATTTCTGTAAATAACTTCTGAAAACAAGTACTTTTTGAGGGAACAATTCTTTCATGAAGATTAGATAAAAATAAAGATCTCGTGTTCCCTTGCCAGGCCTGAGTGGCATTAATCGTCCTCACCCCTCCTTTCTCTGGCCCCTCCTCTGCCACTTTCCCTCAGTCTCTGCTGTAGTCACACTGGCGCCTTCTGACACACCAGACTTGATCTTGCCTCAAAGGTTTTCCTCTGGATGTTCCTTTTGACTAGAATATTCTTCCACTGAGAAGAATCCCTTTTTTCTTTCAAGGTGTACTCACCTTCTTGGAAAGGCTTTCTCTGACCACCCCATTTAAAGTGATTCCCCATCTCCCTAACAAAACACATATAACACACACACACAAACTACATGCATTAAGTGTGCCTACATGGACACACACAAACATATTGAGCAAGGCCAAGATCCTTTCCCTTGCTTTTATATTTACATAGATCTTACAGCCTTCTAAAATTTCTATTCACTAATTACATTTACTGGCCTCTCTCCCTATTTTAGAATATAAGCACCAAAGAGTTAGGATTTTGTATACTTTATACATTGAAGAAATCTCAACATTGAAAAGAGTGCCTTGAATATAATAACCCTCAATAAACACTCATTGAATGAATTAAAGAATACAGACTTGACCATAATTCAACTAAGTTAGGATTCAATAGCAGCAAGATAACTATAAAATACATTTGTGACAACTCATGCATCAAAAACATTATAATGAAATAGAAATTAGAAGTTTAAAGAAAGAAAGAAACTACTTATTAAACATGAGAGAAAAAGCTAGCACAGTGTTTACAAGGAAATGTATACCTTTACAATAGAAAAAAGGAAAGGGTGAAAATTAATGGTCTAAATCATCCACCTTAAGAAATAAAATCAACATAATAGAATAAACTCAATTTAAGGGAACAAAACTAATAGAAATAAAATTAATAAAAATAGAATATGAATAATGCAACAATGTCAAAATTGGTTCTTTGAAAACACTTTAAAAAAGCAAAAAAAAGAACAAATAAAGTTTTGTTAAATGTGATAAAGGGGTAAGATACTAAAAACAATATTCAGTGAGGAACATGGAATTCAATATGAAATATATTTTTATATGTCATAAGGAAGTACCAGTAATAGCTTTATTCCAAAAGTGAAAATTAGAAAAAATAAGTATTTCCTTGAAAAATATAACTTACCAGTAAAAATACTAAACCCAAGTAGACAATGACTTTTCACTCGGTTTAATTAAGGTAAAATTTACATACAATAAAAGTCACGTGATCTATGTTTACAATTTGATGAATTCTGGCATCTGTATAACTTCATGCAACCATCACAATCAAGATGTAGAAAATTTCTACTATCCAAAAAATCTTCCTACTTCTTTGCAGTAAATCTCCATCTCCAAATACAAATACCAACTCCAATGATCTGCTCTTTGTCACTATAGTTTTGGTTTTTCTAAACTGTCATATAAATGGAATTATATAGCATACGGAATTTTGTCATATGCTTTCATTTTACAAAATATTTTTGGAATTTATCCATGTTGCTGTGTAGAACAGTTTATGACTGAGTACTATTGCTATAGTATGAATGTATTAAAATTCATTTATACATTCATATTTAATGAATACTTAAGTAGTTTCCAGGTGGTCGCTATGATGGAAAATGCTGTGATGAATATTCAAGCACATACAAGTATTTATGTGGACATATGTTTTTGTTACATCTATGGTAAGTGTAACTTTACAAGAAACTGGCAAGTTGATTTTCAGAACTGTAGCATTTTGCATGAGAGTTCCAGTTGCTCCACATTTGTATCACCACCTGATGTTGTCAGTCTCTGACATTTTAACTATTCTAACAGTATGTGCTGGCATCTTATCATAATTTTTTTTGTTAATTTTCAATTTTTTATTTATTTTCTAGTTTACATGTAGTAAATTTCACTGGTTGGTGTATAATTCTACAACTTTTGACAAACTGACTCATGCTACCACTGCTATGATCAAATGCAAAACACTTTTGCAGTTTGGGAGTTCCCAAGACACCAACTCTGGGAGTTCCCAGGACACCAACTTTGGACACCAACTGCAAGTTCAGATACCAACTGTAACTTTGGGGATACTCAATCCAATAATCAACCTCATTTCTTTTCTTTTTTCTTAATTTTTCTAGGTACAAAGTAAGTGTATAGATTTATGGGTTACATGAGATGTTTTAATACAGGCATGCAATGCATAATAATCACATCAGGATAAATGGGGTATCCATCACCTCAAGGCTTTATCCTTTCTGCTGTAAACAATTAAATTGTACTCTTTATTTTTAAATGTACAATTAAATTATTTCTGATTGTAGTCACCCAGTTGTGCTAGCAAATGCTAGATGTTATTCATTCTGTTTTTGTGTCCATTAACCAGCTCCATATCCCTCTCAACCCCAAGCCTTCCCAGCCTCTGGTAACCATCCTTCTCCTCTCTATCTCCATGAATTCAATTATCTTAATTTTTCACTCCCACAAATGAGTGATAACATGCAAAGATTGTCTTTCTGTGCCAGGTTTATTTCACTTAATGTAATGGCCTCCAGGTCTATCCATGTTGCTGCAAATAACATGATATTTTTTTTTTTATGGCTAAGTAGTACTCCATTGTGTATATGTACCACAGGAGTGAACTGGCTGCCATATCTGTCATCCCATTGATTGCCAGAGTTGATTCACTGATCTTGCTGGCTGGGTGGGTGTCCCCTTCCTTCATCACCACTCCAGGTGTGTCCCTCCCAAAGCTATGCACTAGGTCAAAGAGGACAACCTTCCTCAATAGAGGAGGACTGTTCTTCTGTTAAGGGTATATGAGTAGCTGCACTCCCCTGCTGTAAGCTCCAAACAAGCTCTCATTGTGATTTTAATTTGCATTTTTCTGATAAGTAGCATTGAGTACCTTTTTACCTATTTATTGGCCATTCATATTTCTTCAGTAAAGTGTCGGTTTGAATGTTTTATCCATTGGGTTGTTTGTCTCCTTATTACTGAGTTGTTAAGGGTTCATTACATACTCTGGATACAATCAGTTTAAAAAACATATAATTTGCAAATAATTTCTCTTAGTCTATAGCTATCTTTTCATTTTCTTAATTATTTCTTTTGGGAGAACAATTTGTTAAAAAATTTTGATGAGGGTTAATTTATCAAGTTTTTCTTTTGTGATTCACGTTCTGTTTAAGATATTATTGCTAACTGATTGTCACAGAGAGTTTTCCTATGTTTTCTTCCAGAAATTTTGTAGGTTTAGCTCTTATGCCTAAGTCTATAATCTATTCAGAGTCAATTTTTGTAGATGGCATGAGATAAAAATTAAAGTTCAATTTTTCTCCATACAGATATCCTGTTATTTAATCACCAGTTGTTAAAAATCATGTAATCATATATTCATCAATAAATGAATAAAAATATGGTACATTATACAGTGGTATGCTACTCAACAATGAAAGGAACTATTAATACATGAAACAACATGGATGAAATTAAGAATCATTATAGTAACTGAAAGCAACCAAAAAGCAAAGATTATATACATATTATTACATTTTTATGAAAGTTTCAAAAATTTTAAACTAAAGTGACAGAAATAAAACCTGAGGATGGAGGGAGGCCTAGACTGCAAGAGGCATGAGAAAGCATTTTAGGGAGTGATGGAATGACTTCGTGTCTTGGGTTTGGTGGTGATTTCACGGTGCATAGCTCTGTCAATACTCACTGAATTGTAGACTTTAAATGGATGTAGTTGGTCGAACATAAATTTTACCTCAATAAAATTTATTTTTAAACAAGCAACTAGGCCTTGGGCTAAGATACGTGAACATCAACTTTTCCCCAAACTGTAAGCCTCAGATTTTTAAAACTCTGAAAAAAACCAAATCGACATTAAAACAATCTTGAGAAGTTCCTGGATAATGGGGGAGAAAATGAAAAGGACATGAAAATAACAAGGGAGAAACTGATAAACATAGAGATCTAATCCTTTCTTCACAGATTAGTATATAACACAAGATTTTAAGAAAAGATAATACAATGTATTATAATACAGTAATATTAATGTAATAATATATGATATAAATATAATAAAATATAATTTTTTTAAAAATTAGTAATGAATCCATAATAAAGGAAAAATATTTTCAGAGAGGTGAGTGGAAACAGATAATATGTTATATATTGGTTAACAGGGATTATTATGCATTCTTGGTAATATCAATGGGAAAAAAAAAGCCTTATCTAAACAACTGGAAGTCATCTTAAATTGTCAGTAAAAATTATAAATCGCAAATTTTTTAAGCAGAGATCTGGATAATATGTGTTAGAAAGGGACAGCAATCTGCTGATGTCTTTTTTCATTATGCTATATCAAAAAACATAAAATACCTAGAATTTTGCAGAAAAAAATACTGGAACATAATTAAATACGCAAGTAATTGTCTTTCATATCTTAGACCAACAAAGAGGGAGCTAGCATGGATATATCTGCCATCTTTGAAATAATTATTTGAAGACATGCTAAGTAACCAAGGGAAAATCAAAATTAATAAATCTTCATGAGGAAAGTTATGATGTAAAACAATTTGAGGACCTTTTATTGCTCAGTTGGACCACTGATTCAGAATCAATTTATTTGTATGCTGAAATTTCTGTCCTATATCCTAGGCACAAAATTGGGCCTGCTATACTTCATACAGTGACTCCTCAGCAACCTTCCTTCCTCTCCTAGAACCAGGCAATCTTTTTTGAGACACATCTTGCTTCCTACTTGTATGGGAACCTGTTTGAAGAAACAGCAATGACTGCACTGTGACAAATAACACAAACAATAGTTAGAGAGGTTTTCATTTTTGTTTTTGTTTGTTTTTGAGATGGAGTCTCACTCTGTCACCCAGGCTGGAATACAGTGGCGTGATTTCAGCTCACTGCAACCTCTGCCTCCTGGATTCAAGCAATTCTCCTGTCTCCTCCTCCCAAGTAGCTGAAATTACAGGCATGCACCACCACGCCCAGCTAATTTTTGTATTTTTAGTAGAGACGGGGGTTTCACAATTTTGGCCAGGCTAGTCTCGAACTCCTGACCTCAGGTGATCCACCCTTCTTGGCTTCTCAAATTGCTGGGATTACAGGTGTGAGCCACCTCGCCCAGCCAATAGACATAGTTTTTACAAGTTTTTAGTTTACTACTGGGAGAATCACCAGATAAAGTCTTTCTCTCTTCTCCAAAAAGCAATGTTACACAAAACATATATAGAAGCAGCTCTTATAACAGGCGATTGAATAATATTTTTGTAATTTAAGCTCCTACTTAAGGGCTAGAGTAAGTTTTCTTTATATTAAGGAAGAATAATAAAAACTAACTAGAGGTTGATATTATTAGAGCCTTTCTTTATTTCTTTGTCCTGTTTGTGACTGATCTGTATTGACTATACTTTAAAATCACCAGGTAATATAAAATAGGAACTATATTAAAATCCAAAGAAAAAAGATTCTTAAAAAATATTAAATATTTTCCAAGCTTATTTTAAAATTACAGAACTTTTGATTGTGTTGTTCTTTATATCTTTATCTATAATACAAATTTGCTACAATACATTTCTTTTATATTAAGAAGTAAATGTTTTTAAACATCAAAAGGAAACTAAAGTTTTGCAACTAAAAATTTTAATACAATAAAAAATTGAAGCCCCAAAATAGAATTCATCAAAATGATAACGGTGATTATCTGGTGGCATACAGTTAGGCCTGATCATTTTTCTTCCCTCTAGATTATCATATTCTTTACTTTTCCATGAGTAACATGTTTTATAATACTTTATTTTCATCAAATGTAACAAATTCATTAATTTAATATGTCTTTTACAATGAAAAAGTAATTCTATTTATGTTAGTTACGGTCTCAGCAGGAAATAGAAGAAATCCTCAGAAAAGTTTACCAGAAAGAGCCCAATGAAAAGTTTATTTAAAGAGGTTTGTGTAGCGCTAGAGGAATTATTTAGAAATGGTGAGACAAGCAGGGATGGGGAAAGAAAGCTATTAACATTCTGATGTCCTGAAGGAGCTTGGGGAGGAAATGGTGTTTCCAAGGCCCAGAGAAAGATGCAACAACGCTTAAAGGCAGTGCGGCATGCACTGTGGCTGAGGGGCAGTCACCCTCTGGTGTGTGGTGGGGGTGCAGGGATGGTCTTCCACGTCCTTGTCTTCCGAGACCCTGCCCATGTCTTCCATTTGCCTGAACTCAAACAGAGTGAGGGTAAGAGAGCCTAGCAGATGTAGACCATAGAAGTCAGGCTTATGAAGAACACAGCAGGACACACAATTGTGGAGAATGGGTCTGAGGCTGGCAGGAGGGGAGACAGGCAAAAATAACGAGCACAAATGACGGGCACAGTCCTCTGTGTATATATCATTCCTGCTGAGTCCATTCAAGAATGACTTTTCACCTCATTCTGAAATCACTGAACCAGTAACCTACATTATCTTCTGGATTCTATGGCATGCTTGTGCATGCTTATTCTCTGCTTCTCAGAGAATACAGTACAGTAATCCAGAGCCAAAATAATGACTTGGGCCAGAATGGCAACAGTGATGTGGGTGAGAAGTGAGCCAATCTCAAATATATTTCAAAAGTGGAGTCAATAGGATTTGCTTGCTGATGGTCAGCCTACAGGAGACAATGGTGTAAGTTAGCTCTTTCGCTTACACAACCAGATGGAAAGTCTGCCATTAACTGTGAAAAAGAAAACTCCAAGAGGAGCCAGATTTTGGAAACAGATCAGAAGCAATTTTGAACATATTAGTTTTAGGATTTCTATCAAACATCTAAGTGGAAATACTGAGCACTCAGTTGGACATCTGTAAGTGTAGAACTCGGGAAAAAGGTCCAGACTGGGAACGGAAACTTGGAAATCATGTTTTGTAGGTGATTTATATACCATGTAGTTGAGTGAGATCATGGGGAGATAAGCATAGATAGAGTGATGAAAAGAACCAGGTGCTGAGAACTGCAACACTCCAACATTAAGAAGGGTGATGAAATAATATGCACAGCTAACCCCTGTGACACGTTTCCCTATGTGAAAATCCTTCACATATACCCCCTAACTTAAAAGCTGAAAAAAAAAAGTTTAAATTTAAAAAATAAATAAAAATAAAAAAATTTTTTAAAGTGATGGAGATAGGAAGTAACCAATGATGAAAACTGAGAAGGAACAGCTGTGAGGTTGGAGAAAAATGAGAGTATGCGTTTTACCTGGAAGTCAAATTAAGAAAGTATTTTCAGTGAGAAAAGGTAAAAGATTATATCAAATGCTGCTGATAGGCCAATAGGGCAAAGACTAAGAAGCAATTACAGGATTTATCAAACAGAGTTTCTGGTAATCTTGAGAAGAGCAATTTTTATTGAAGTGGTGGATCTGAAAGCCTAATTTGGGTGAATTCAGGGAAAAACAGAAAGAAAACGTAGAAACAATGTTTACTATAGATAATTCTTTTGAGGAGATTTCCTTTCAAAGGCTCGAAATGAGATGGTTAAGTGAAAAATGAGGTCAAGATATATAAGTTTATTTATTTTAAAGATGGGAAACATAACGGAATGTTTGTATAGTGATGAAAAATACTCCGTTCTCTTAAGTCAAGTATTCCTCAAGGTATCAGAATAGCTGACAGAATTTTCTGGAAAAAAAAAATATACCTGCATCTATTCATAAATTCTCTTAAGATTTTGAGAGCTAGTCTGGTCTCTAAGGAACTGATTTTAATCTTTGCCATCTCTAAATTAGACAACTTTAGAGAGTAGAGCAATAAATAACATTTCCGATGTCTTACAGCATCAATTGATGTTGGCCAGCATGACAGTTTCTAGTAATTGAAGAACCCATGATTGACTTAGTTCTGCCTCCTCCACACTCTGTTTCTGAAATGTGAAGGATGCCTAGAAGGAAAGAGGCTGTGCAGACGAAGATGGGAGGGGAAGCCAAACATAACCTCCAGACAATTCCTACTTAAATGTCAAGTTGACTGCATTTGGAAGCTTTTGATTTAATCAAAACCAAAACTTTTATGCTCCCTAGTTCACTTATCTGGATTATACTTCATGCAATGAGAAAAAGAAGAAATGCAGCAAGTCAAAAACAACATTGATTTTTTTTTAATTTTTCTGATTTCTCCCATTACTATCTTAGATATGAGGGAAAGGGGGAATCCATATGTCACTCTGGAGTCCTATGTCCTTTTTCTGGATAAGGCTTTCTCTTCTTGTCTCTCCTGTCTCTGGACAGATTCTTTCCATTTCTGTACAGCTACATTTCCTGATAAAACACAAACTGAATCGGGGTGAAATTGCAAGGAAGACATGGAACTCAGTCTGGACAATTATTAAACTCAGATGTAATAAGCAAGGAACCATGTAAGCCATGGGCAAGCTGCTGATCCCAGGGAAATGAGGAGTTGATTAGTATGGTCCTAGGGTTAACAACTAGGGAAAATGAGAAAAATGATTAACAACAAGAAAGCATGGAACAGTGTCATTCCCCGCTGGGTCCTAACAGCCAAGTAGCTAAGGAGTCCGCCCAGATTGGATTCCACTTTTCTTTGCTCCCTACATTCAATCTGTCACCAACTCCATAGCCAACAACTTTGGACTTTTCTTGGAACACTTTTCTTTTGTATTTCTGCAATCTCAGGAAAGCTCAAGCCCTCCCAGCCTTGTAGCTTGATGCCTGGATTTGCCTTGGATAAAGGTATCTCCAGATGTCTCTGACCAAAGAAGCATTTGCACAGCAACAAGAATGTGCATGTGCAATTTAATCTATTTCCAAGTGCTTCCAAAATCAATTTAGAGTCCTGGTCTTGAGCTTTTGCATTTTCTATCATTCCTTGTTTCTGTCACCAAGTTCCTCTTCAGAAAACCTTCATCAGTTAATGACTTCTCTCTTTGACCCCCACTTTCTCTTCTCTTCTGGGCCCCAACTCAGATCTGACTGGCTTTATCTGAGCTATCTAGTACCTTCTTAGAGATCAGGTATACTCACAACTCTGGTTAATATGATTCCATAATAACATTTTAATAACCCCATAAATGCTGTACACATGAAGTAGAGAGCAAGCACTTCAGGGAAAAAAAAATCCACATCGTTTATCATTACGGTAAATTAATGGGTAAAAGGCATTAAACATAACTTATGCAGGCAGAAGCATGTCTACATAAACCTTAGCTCATCAGCATTCTGAGCCAAGGAGTAAAATATTTAGCAAAGAAATTATAATCCTTTCTGCATAATAACAAAATACCATTGCCTTGGCTCAGTGAGAAAATTCAGAGAGGAAATGTCTGGAGTAGAATGGGCTGGTGGCCATTTTATCAAACACTCACTCCTTTGTCTACATCTACTGAAACTTTACAGCATGGCCTAGGAGGCTCCCTCAGTTTAGTTCCTGGCTATCTCTCCAGCCTCCCCCACCACAGTTTCTCTACATGTACCCTATGCTCAAACCAGCTCCCTGGATTCTAATACCCTTCTAAGTTGGTCACACAGTCCTTTATGGCTGGTTTTCCCTTAGATCCCTTTTTTACTTAATCAATACCTATGCAACTTTCAAGATTCAACTCAAATGGCACCTCTTCAGTAAAGCCTTCTGAACGGCACATCTCCTAGCAGGCACCAAGTACCGACAACAGGCACTCACAGAAGACTTGTGGATTGAATAATTACATTTTAGATCTGTTTGACTTAATTTCTTTCTAGACCTCTTAACTATAAAGTTACTTTGGAATTCATTCGAAACAAACCTCAATCCAAAGTCCTATGCTAAACATATAACAATGAACTTAGGAGTGTTTCATGTTGCTGTGGGAACTTCTTCATCTCATTACTGTGTACACTTAGTTGGGTAATGGGACAAAAAAATCAAACTCTTAGCCTGTACTCTAATGTTACTGTGCAGATATAATTCAAATTGTGCAATCCTAAAACATTAAACCCATGCTTTAAATGCATTGCTATTGGTCCTTACCACTTTATGAAAGTCAAAGAAACCCTTTTGTAAAATAAACACTTCCTAATGTAAACTTTCATTTTCAAATGTATCTAGCTTGTACATTTAAACTTTGGCAAACCCTTCTTCCTCATATTGGGATCCGCCATCATTTTTGCTTATAATTTAGAACAGGAATCTGAGTGTGCAAATTTTTAAAAGGTAATACAATAGGATAATTTGCAAGAATATATAAAACTGAGCAAAGGATTCCTAGTTATTCTCATTCCTCCCTTAAAAATAAGAAAACAAAACCAAAAAATTATACAATAAAGGGTTAAAATGCACTATTATCTATTGCATTTAATCTCTATAGAATCACTACAAAGTAGGCAAGGAAATTATTATTATAACTATTTCAGAGATGGAGAAAGTGGAATCCAAAGACAGGTGAAACAAAGAAAACCCAGGTTATGTAGTTGCAAAACTAAGACAAAGCCATGCCTATGGACTTCTGGTCCTATGCTATTTTAGAACTCTTCTACAAAGGAGAAAGCCAATTCCAGTCATAGCCATAACATTTGCAATCTGCCTTGATTTCTGAAATCTCCACTTCAATGAGCTTGAGTGAGTAGAAGTTTAATCTATCAGCGAAAGAGAAATGTTTACTCAGGGAAGCTTGGTAAGAATAACATTATCATAAGTCACTGTAAATAGGGGGTCTTCACTTAAAAAAACTCATATAACATATGAAATGGGATATTACTCACATAATTATCATCCTCAACATAAAAAATATCGATACATGCCAGAAACTGTATCTTTATTTCAACTTTCATGACAACCTGCAAGGTAAGTAATAGTGTTCATATTTTATAGATGAGAAATTGAGTCTGAGAGAAGTTACTAAATTATCCAAGCTGACATGGAAAATGCACGAGTGTCAGCTTGGCGTTATGCCTAGAACAGTGAATGCTCTTGATAAACATTTCTGAGTGAATGAATGGCTGAATGAATGAATGAATGGCTGAATGAATGAATGAATGAATGAAGTGAAAAAGCCACAGTTTGATTCAGGTGTGCTTGCTTCTAAAGGTCATATGTTTTTCCCAAATGTCATATGCTTCACTTTATAAGTAAATGTATTACTGGCTTCTCTCAAAGAAAAAATGTCCCCCACAAGCATCTAAAATAACTACTAAGTTGCAAACAAATTTTCAGAACATGATCTGCTATGTAAAGTGAGAAAAGCTTTGATTATAAAATATACTTCACACTGTTGGCCGTAAGATTACTCAGGTCTGAGTTCCTCCACTGTCTCTCATCAGTCAGTTGCCTTATCTGGATATGGGTAGAATTTTAGGTTGGTTGATTTGTGAGTTACCCCAGGACCCCTTTCTCCTTTGGTTCCTCTGACTTCACCACCATTCCCTCTGGCATCTCTTCCTAACTCTCTAAGTTTCTACTTAAAACATTCAAACAAATGCCTCTGGGTAAGCTCTGTCTACAGGCTTCTGGGTAGGGATCATGAGCAGCTTCAAGAAGATTGTTATTTCCAATAAGGAGAGGTGGCCAGTGTCAGGTAAATGCAACCCATTTTATCACACAACGACAAAAAGTGTGTTTACTTGCAATAAATGGAACAAAGCAAGAATGAAAAGCTCTTGCAAAATAAAGAATTCCCAAAGGGCAATCAGTAGGTATGGTAAAACAGCAACCTCTTTAAAAGCAGGAGTTTGTCTTCCGTATCCCTGGGTCCCTTGCTACAGTCAAATTCTCAGAAAGCAAAGACAAGCTCGCAAACAAAGAGGAAAATGGAGAAAAGGAAGTCAGGCCACTGTAACACGCTCACTGTCGACCTTCATGTGGACAGTTCATCCTCCTGCAAGCAGGCCCAGCAGGTAGCCCTGCTTCTTCCCTATTTTCACCAAGGGTCTTCAAATCTATTATTGTAAAATACAGTGATTCCATAAACTCTTTGACTCTATCTTCTAACCTCACATGTTGTCAGGAGATAAAGAACCCAGCATGTCTGGGAAGGCTCACATGAGGGTGAACAAGTACAAAAGACCTAGGAGACACATGGGAACATGGGGCATGGGTAGGAAGTCAAGATAAAACATGTTCTTGTAGAACACCAGTCCAATAGAAGACAAGCCACAGACAGCAGGTCATGAGCAGATAAAGTCGTAGCTCAAAATTACAATCCATAAACCTTTTTGGCCTAATACTCTGTTGTGCAAAACCACTGCACCAACAGCCTGAAAGCACATCATACTTTATCATCATCATGAATTGGGCTCTCTCCAGATAGAAGAAAACAGCAATGCAATCTGGTGTTTGCACAGAAAACACAGCAGCAGAAAAAGCGGGAGGTACACCCCAGAACACCTGCTCAGTGACATTGCCTCAGAAACAGTCAAGCACTCAAAGGATGGAAACATCTGTGTGCAGCTCCACATGCCAGGAGCCTTGAATTGCAGGATGGGGGAGCCCAGTGAGAGGCAGGGAGTCAGAAACAAAATGATTTGGATAATGTGGGAGGAGATTTGCCTAGAAGAAAGACACAGAGGTCAGGGAAGCAGAGGAAGGGTTTCTGGACACACTGTTTTGGTACGCTTTCAGCACAAATGATGAATGTGGCTTTTCTGGAAAAACAATCAACACCCTGTGCTCTATGAAACAATTCAGAGAGCACAAAGACCATGTTTACTGCTGAATGGTTAGATAATTTGCCCCAAGTCACAGGTTGTAAGTAGAAGCTAAGGAAGATCCAGGTCACTGACCAGCAACTCTTGCTGGTTCCTCTACCCAACACTTGAGGCCCTGGCAGCATTTACAGTAACAGTAAGTCTCTTATACCTGAAAAGTTCTTCTCCTTTGGCTTCTATAAGTCCTCTCTTTCAATGTTCTCCTATTCCTCTTACCAGTTCTCCCCAGTCTCCGTCTCCTACTTATCTCTAACATATTCTCCATGCCCCTGTTATATCCCACATGAATATTAGCAAGAGAGTTAATATTTTCCCTAGATGATGTACCTCCTTCTATCTGCTTACACCTGTTTGCTGATGACTCCTAAACTACTATAGCAAATCAAACCCTTTCCTTAGCCCTAGATCGTTATGACTAACACCCATTTTCACATCTTCACAGGTATTTGCATCAATATTTGCCAAACTAAGCTCACACATAACTTGACCAGCCAAAGCAGACTGGCCAACCCACATTTCTGGAGGCTACCTCCTCCGATTTCACTCCCAGCTGCATGGGATATGCCTTTGGGCTCCCATGATCTCCAAGGCATAACTTTGATGAAGTTCTTACCATAGCACATTTTGTTTGTTTGTTTACTACTCTCCCCAATGGACTGTGAGCTGCTCAAGGATTAAAAATGTCTTATTCGTGTGGATGTAAATATAAGGTAGGTAGTTAATATTTCTTGAAGGAATAAATGCAGAGCCTAATTTAGGTAGAGGAACCACTGTAGCAGGTAACACAATCCAGAAGTCATTTTCTGTGCATCTTTTCTCTCACTCTCAATTCTGATTACTTACCTCCTAAATAACATGTGAACATTTTGTACATTTCCATTTTTAACCAGGTTCCCCCTCTCCTGCTTCAACTCTGGAAGATGCAAAGTCAGTTACTGAGTGGAGAATGGATTAAAAACCTTCAGAGGTAAATACAGAAGAAGCCAATCAAACCTCTCTGTACACAAAGGCCATTGCCCCAAAAAAGTTACAAAGCAAAGGAGAAAAACAAAATTAATTTTAAATATGCATGTAGTTTTGATTATCAATGGGAGTAATCTTCCTAAGTATTGAACTAAGACTGTTTAGGGGACTAGAATGACCATAGGATGTTTAATTCCCAAACAACAACCAGAGAAGCCATGGAAGCTTCTTTATATTTTATCTGAAGAAAAGGGGAAAAGCTGCCCCATAGACTGAATTTGAAGAAACACAGAGACTAAAATGAAGTTACTATGTGAGTACGCTCTGTACATCCTGATTCTCCACAACATTTACCAAATTTGAATGAAACTATTAAGAGCTTCATTGAGCTATCGTTAAAAAGTTAGCATAATTCCATGGTTTATAGGCATTTATTTAAAATTATTTTGATTTGGCAGCTTTCGAGTTATGAAACCAATATTCCCCTCCCCACATCTATGCCCCAAACAATTTGTGGGCCCTTGTAAAGCATATGGGTCCTAGGCATTGCACCTGCAAAGCCTAAACAATAAAGCTGCATTGACTCATTGCATTCACTCAACCAAAGCACACTTCCAAAATATAAATCTTATCATGCCCTATCCCTATTTAAAATCCTTCCATTAGTCCTAATCACCTACAGGAAAAAGTCTCAATATTCCTAAATGGGCAAACATGACATTCACAGCCCGCCCCTACCCCCTTCTCCAGCTGCATCTCTTTTCACTACCTGCCATCATGTACCACCATTGCTGGAATATATGCAAATGCAAACACCATGGTACTTTCCACCTTCACTACTTTGAAGTGTTTTTACATTATCTGGAATATTCTTTCCTGTATCATGTATCAAGTGAAATGCTATACCTCTTTTTAAGACTTTCTGAGGATAGCACCAACTTCTGAAACCTTGAATCTCCTTTCCCAACTCTCATTATAATTTACCAGCCATTGTCCTATTGTTGCTTTTATTATATTCTACGACTGAAATATTTGTTATATGTCTGCCTTCACATCTAGACTGGGAGCTTCTTGAAGTCAGGGAATAAATTTTTTTCAAATTTGTTTCTCAAGCATTTAACCTAAAACTTGGACACATATGAAGTACTGAATATACTTTTGTTGAATAAATAAATAAAAGAATATAGTTGCCTATACCAGTGACACAAATTTTAGTGAGATCTGTCCAGTAAAGAACACACATATTAAAAGAAGGCTTAGGCCAAATTACTCAAAAAGACTTTAAGAGAAGTTCAAATGTGTGATTACGTAAACCACTTTAAACCCCAGAGAACGTGAGGGAGATATAGAAAATTATAGAAGAGCAAATATTATTACAGGATAAAAAAGGGTAAGGTTGATTCTGTAATCTAGAGATAGGTTCTCTTGACATCAACTTCTGGCAAGATTCTATAAAATATTATTGAATCAATTATGTCTGTTTTCATAGACTCTATAGAGGAAACGACAATTACTGGGAACCAGCACTACATTCCAAAAAAAGTCATGTCTAAAATCACTACTTATTTTTTCCTTCTTAAAGTTACTAGTCCAATAATTTGATGAGGTAGTGTAAATGAAAATTTGTTGAAACACTTATTTGGATCATTTTAATACCTTTTAAGCAAGAAAATATGCTGAAACATGAGTTAATTCAAGTAGTATTCCATAAGAAAACCTCCTTCTCTCTACCCATGCCATAAATCCATCTCCCAGTAACAAACAACAGCAGTCTACCACCAGGAAAGGATGAGAGGAGGCATAAGACTTCCTCTGGGATGGATACATAATATAGCTTATGGTAGAGCTGGAACACTGAGAAAAAGCTTCTAGCACCATTCCTTACCCAAAGTACAAGGTAAAAGCAGTTCACTATTAGAGA
Source organism: Cacajao melanocephalus (assembly GCA_963573385.1). Lineage (NCBI taxonomy): Eukaryota > Metazoa > Chordata > Mammalia > Primates > Pitheciidae > Cacajao > Cacajao melanocephalus. The sequence continues at coordinate 62,344 of CAUYLG010038325.1, forward strand.
GCTTTGAAGGCTTATTACACTAGAGATAATCATTGTAACAACAACCACACACACAAAAAAATCCAGCTGAAATATTTACCAGACTGATTAAATTCTCTATATAATGGCCTAACAGAGATGTACCCACTTCCTTTTGTAAATAATATTTACTTCAGTCTCTTCTGTTCTTCAACATGTCATTTCTAACATTCAAGCAAAAAAATTATGAGACTAACAGAAAATATAGAAAATAACCCATTGTCAAGAGATAAAGTAGTCAGTATAACCAGACTCAGAGATGACTGGAACTATCAGACAACAAAATTAAAATAACTACAATCAATATCTTAAAGGATCTAGAGGAGTGGTCAGCAAACAATGACCCATGGGCCAAATTCAGATTACTGCTTGTCTTCATAAGTAAAGTTTTATAGAACACAGCCACACCCATTCATTTCTGATTACTTATGGATATCTTTGCACCACAATGGCAGAGTTTAATAGTTCTGAGGCCATAGTGCCATTAAAGCCTAAAATATTTATTATCTTGCCCTTTACAAAAACAAACTTTGCTAACCTCTTGTCTAATGGAAATGTTTGACAATTTGCATAAACAAATACAGACTCTCAGTAGAGAAATGAAAACAATGAATTAAAAATCACGTCAAATGAATTCTTTCAATGGGCTCTTCAGTAGAGTGAAAACAGCATAGGAATAAATTGATGAGCTTGAAAAATATGTCAACATCAATAGAAATTATCCAAATTGAAACACAAGATAAAAAACAGAGAGGAAAAAAACAAAACCTAAGAGCACTGTGACATCAAATGGTCAACAGAAGTGTAATTGGAGCTCCCAATAAAGATGTAACAGAGCATAGGAATCATTTGAAGTGAAAATGAAAAATAATTTAGCAAGTACCGTCATTTTCAACTTTAGTTGGTTAAATCATCATACCAGTTAGCCTGGGAGGGGGCTAATTAAGGGGAAAACATAACTTGGACAGAAGTCTAGTATACAACAGAATTCTGACTTACCTCTTGTTCTGTATACATTTTGATATTAGTATCCGATGATATGTATGAAAATATGGGTTTACTAATCAATATTTTGATAACATTGATCTAGGAACAGAATAAAACACAGTGAGTGAAAGAATCAGAATCAGTGGTGTCTAGATAGGCTTGCTAGTGCAATGGGCCAACCTGCAAATGTCATCACAACATTAAAATATAATGTATAAGTATGAAAAAGAGGCATAAGATTTAGCTTAATTACATTACATATCCAAGATATAGTGGATTTACATAAAAATGAGTCCAATATAAACAAATATCTGTGTTGAATGTGATTCCCAAGTAAGTAAACATATGCTCAAGTGATATTCACAGAGGCACAGAATTTAAAGCAACCAATATGGATTCTATTTATAGCCTGTGACTTGACTATTAAAATTGGTGGGCCATTTGACAACCACATTCTTAATAAGCAAATATATTATGTTGAAATATCAGAGGCAAGAATGAGAGAGAAGATAGGAAACCATGTCAATGGAGCAAGAAATATTTAACTTAGAGAAAAAAAATCAGTGCAGCCAAGACATTGAACAATCCTCATATGTAGAAGAGGAATTATGTTGCACGGCTTCTGGAGACAAAATTAAAACATAAATAGATTTTCTAAAAAGTCTAACTCTGACTCAGTGTATTTGGAAACTTTCTAACAACAGAGGCTGTTCATAAATGGAATAGGCTGCCTTATCAGGAAATGTCCCCATTGCTACAGATGTCCACATAAGGACTATATGCTGCAGAGAAGGCTCAAGCACAGGATTAGTGGTTGTGTTCCTGGCTTTCCTATCCAAACATTCTACATTTTTGTAACTGTGCAAAGAGGAGGCTCTATGGAGAAGAGAGGAGGAAAAGGAAAATGATTATGGGACCAGTAACTAAAATAGGATTATTGTGTTTAGGGGAAAATATCTCACATTTCGTTTTGTGCATGTCGAGTCTGAGTGCCTGTCAGACAGCCTAATGGAAAGGTTTTGTTGGCAATTCATTAGATTTGGAGTTCAAAGTAAAGGTCTGAGCTAAAGTTAAGTTTGGGTGTATTCATTTCATAGATTAATACTGCCTGACAGAAACATACAAAGGTTTTAATAATTTATTTTACTTAACCCAATGTATTCAAAATATCATTTTAGTATACAATGTAAAAATTATTGAGATACTTACATTCTTTTGATTTTTATTTCCAATAGTCCTCAAACTTTATTGTAAGTGTTTTATCCTTATAGCAGTATGATTTAAATACCCACTTTCCAAGTGCTTACTAGCCACCTTCGGCTAGTGGTTACCGTATTGGACAATGTAGGCATAGGTGATCATTGAATTCTTTAAAAAAAGATATAGAAAAGAAGATTCAGGATTCAACTTTGAGAAAGCCCAATAAAAGAAACTAAGGTACAGCCAACACAGAGGAAAAACCTAGGAAAGCGTGTTGTTCAGAGAGCCAAGAGAAGAGAATGAGAATGTATGTGCTTGATTACATTAAATCCTGCTCAAGGTTCTGTTAAATTTACATGTCTGTTACACTTAGTGATGTAGAAAAATCGGTGCCATTTGCAGGACAGAAGCCATATGACAGTGGATTGAGAAGTGAACGTTCAAACTTCACTGTTCTCAGTTTGAGGAGTAATGTGCTCAGACGTTGTGGTTATCTGCCCATTCTGCCATGGGCTTTGGTTCTCCATTGGATAATCCATTAAAGGAGAAAGAACAATTGGCAGGCTGCAGGGTGCCTTCTCAGGAGACTCCAGTGGAAGGCACAGAAATGAAACAGCTGCAATGCTTCCCTTCTATGCCCATCAGATTCTTTTGTAGTGGATTCTTTCAGAAGATGTACACTTTCTTCCTATTCTTTAGTCACAATCTGGGATAAAAATTGTTCAAAGTATAAAATAAGCCATTTTATTCTTTAAAAGAAGGATTCTCTGGACGTATTTGGGCAGGGAGGGGATGAGGGAGCCTCTTCACGCATAAAGCCATACATGATGACTCTTCAGAATAACCAGTAAGCACAGGTGAATGGATGACCTTGTGGTGACTACAAAGGGAGAAAGCCATATGTAGTATATACATGTCCTGATCTCAGCTCCATTCAGAAAAAAAATTCCCTCAGTTAAAATAAATTCTAAGCCCCACCTGTAAGGCACAATGATGTAAATAACATATGCATGTTTTGGCAACCACAGCAAGAACATGAATGTCACCCAATTCCTTCACTTAGGAGACCATCTCCCAGAGGCTTTCTCATGCCATCTGCAGAGCTGCCTCCATTGAGTGGCGGCTCCATTACCACAACCATTACTGGTGAGCACATCCCCTGGAATAGAAATGGGATGGAAAAGACTGAGAATTTCAGAAACAGCATGTCTTGGGCCCAGATGCAGTTTTGGTCCTGAAGCCTTACTGAGACTCTCTGAACAAAATTTAATGTTCAGGCCCATGGGTTCATATGAAGACCACATAATGATTCTGTTATATGGCCTATTTGCCTTCCTTTGACACATGGCAAGTCTCATGTAGTTACTTGTATATCATGGTACAAAAAAAAAAAAACAAAAAAAGAGTCCTGAGATTTAGCTCTTTGTTATATTGAGCTAAACCAAACCCCTTTCTGGGCCTGTATTCTCATCCTTTCTAGCTCACCATGATTTGATCCTATCACCATCAATCCAGAGTTCTCAGATTTTTTTACTACCCATGGCCTTTAGGAGATCTGTTCTCTTAAAAGCGATTTTCTCTTTCCAGCTCACTCAGAGGATTCAATGATGACTATGGTTGACATAGAAATGATTCATCTGTCATAAAGATGGCTGCATGAGATCACAAATACTCCAAGGAGAGCCGGAAGGGGGGAATTTGAGATTCAAAACCTAGCGACAGATCTGCACTGAAAGCAGATGACAGCTTAATGAGAGGGGGAGTTAATGCTCCTGGATTTTCTATAACTTGCATGTGCTTTTATGCCTCTCTGAGAGGCAAAAGTGCAGATTCACTGTCAAATATATCTCCTGTGGTCCGTCTCATGCCCACTCAAGATACCTCCTCCGCAAAAATAGAATGTAACAGATAGGCTGCCAGGAAGCAGCCCCCTCCTCAACAGCCAGTTGATGGAAATGGAAGGTCAGGATAGCCTGGAGTGATTCCAGACACCACCCTGGATATCCATTGCTGGCCGCTTGTTTCTGATAATTCACTTGTCATTTACAAAAAGGGCTGGAGACCATGATGAAAAGATGTAGTTCTTTCCATGGTATTTGATACTTTAACTTACTGTTTTTATTCTTGAGATGGAACATTTTTATTATAGTGTAAGCAACCACCACTACTGTAACAGACATTTTCTTCTGTCCTCTCCCTAATGAGCTTAACAATAGCCTAAACCCAAATTCCAACCCCAGCCTGAGTACTGAAACTCCGTTGTAAAATGATCATCTTACCCATGTGAGATCAAGAACCCTATTCCATCGATAGATAGCCACTATCCCAATCCTAGTCATAAGCAGAACCCTAATTCAGGCCACAGACAGCCCTGTGTCTGGCAAGAGAGTGGCCACCATTAACCAGAGCCAGGGGTCTCAAAATGATCCTAAAAGCGAATAGATGAAAGGAGAGGCCATTCCCACAAGGGAGCCACAAGTCAATGTGCATGTTTTTGTAGGAATGGGTCAGAGACATTTTTATTATGAAATATGATACATTCCTTTTATAGTTTCCTAGCAACAGGATGCCAATCAGCCAGCTGTAATTCACGGATTCATTTTCTTTGTTATGAAGGAGCTGGGAGCGGGAGGTAAGAGGACCTCCTAGTATGAGTAGAACTGACAGAGTGTAGCTTGAGGATGAGGAGACCAAGCCTGCAGAAGGAAGAACCTCAGAGAGTGTGCCTTTCTCCCTTCAGACTCTTTGAAGCAGGGATTCATCCGACTGCTGTTGCTGCTGTCATTGCTACTGCAGGCTTCTTGATCTCGCAGTAATTACTAGTGTTGATGGGTACAATTTTAAATCATATGGCATGTTTTTGAATCACACGCAGTGCTTGCTCCATGCTCAAAACATTGGCAGGAGAGCACAAATCAGGACAGAAATAATAAACCTTCTCAGGCTACTTCCCCTAGTATCTTGGCTGAGCTTTGAAAAAGCTGTAATCGCTAACCAAGTCAGGTGGTTAGGTCTCTGAGACGTTATCCTGTGGCTCATTCCCACTCTTTGGAGCACCTGCAAATTTATTACATAAGATATTATTTTGTACTCAATCTAATTAGTTAGAACTATTTGTAGTCATTTGAAATACACTCCATGTTGATTAAAATAATTAGTGTAGGGCTACTAAATATTTACCTAAGATATGAATCCAGGGGGAATTTGATAAATTTAATTAGCAAGAACTAATTATTGTTATGATAGAAGTTAGGGTTTAATAAATATAATTACAGAGCACAAATGATGGTTTCTTAATTAATAGATACTAGTTGCAAACACAAGAGCCATTATCATATTTTCATGCAGGACATGCTATTCAGCACACCTTTCAGACATCAACTATAACAGCAATGGCAACTTACCATAAAAGGATGGAACACTTACATAGTGCTTAGGCTGTCAGGCATAGTTCTAAGTGTTGTTAGCATACTAATTCATTTAATCCTTACAAAAACTATCATTGTCCACATTTTACCTGTATAGAAACTAAGGCACAGAAAAGTCTAATAACTTGACTATGTCTGGACGCGGTAGCTTACTCCTATTATCTCAGCACTTTGGGAGGCTGAGGTGGCTGAATTGCCTGAGCTCAAGAGTTCGAGACCATCCTGAGCAACAGGGCGAAACCCTGTCTCTACAAAAAATTGGCCAGGCTTGGTGACATGGGCCTGTAATTCCAGCTACTTGGGAGGTTGAGGTGAGAGGATCACTTGAGCTTAGGAGTCAGAGGTTGCAGTGAACCAAGATCATGCCACTGTACCCCAGCCCTGAATGACAGAGCCAGACCCTATCTCAAAAAAACAAACAAACAAAAAAAAGTAACTTGTCCAAGATTACACATCTAGGAAGTAGCATTTGACCTCATGCAGTTTAGCTCAACAGTCCATGCCCTTAACCACTATTTTTACAGGGTTTTGCCATGTTGCCCAGGCTGGTCTTGAACTCCTGAGCTCAAGAGATCAGCCCCATTCAGCCTCCCAAAGTACTGGGATTACAGTCGTGAGCCACTGCACCTGGCCTTAACCATTACAGTGTTTAAACAATAATGGTAACAACAAAAACAAAAATAGAAACTAGGAATGTTCAAAAAGCCAGAAACCAAAATCCTCAGATCCATATTTGCTATCCAGGTATAATAAACTTTTTAATATTTGCATATACCATTTTCATGATTTTGGAGATTCTAAGGATGATTCTAAAATATGAATTACTCATATTCTCAATATGAGATAAGACCATTAGACTCAACCAAAACTTCCTAGTGGTTTTTTTCTAAGAAGAGCTTGATTGCCTATTGTTATAGGCACCTTCCCCCAAATCCCAGTTCATATCCTTGCCCAGTGTCCTTCCTGTCAGTGATTCTAAGTCTTCACTTCTGCCTTTGGGACCGGAAAGTGCTGGAGTTTTATTCATGGGTGAATGAGCAACTATCATCAACAATGGGAAGAGACTGTGTGTGCTAAGGGAAGGTTGCAAACGCCCAGGTTGTCAAAGGCCCTGGGCTTTTTATTCAAAGTGAAGTTGTGGAAAGTTGTGGGTTAGTGCCACAGAGCAGAGAAATCCTGGAGACTACATCCCTCTGGCTCAGCCATACTTAGAAAAAAATGCATTTCTTCCCGTGGTCAATCCTGAGACACAGTTTAATCCAAAGGGAGCAATGTGGGAGAGAAAAAAAAAGGAGAGAAACCAATAAATAGTAAAAACAGGGAGCAGGAAAAGACAGGCCTGGATGCACAATTCTTTTTGTGCCTGTTAAATGAACTCTGGTGGGGATGAGGAGAGAGAATTATCCTATTTATATATTGAAAGGAATTTTAAATATGCATAGGCAGGGAGAGAGGATCCACAGAGATTGAAATGCAAAACACAGCATGGTCCGTGCATCTCCCCATCTATCTCTCAGTACCATTAGCAAGTTCCTTGCACCAATTTCTGGAAAGCTCCCTCTAAAACTCAGAGCCATCCTTCTACTTACTCAGCATTCCTGTCTTAGAAAAGCAATTTTATTTTTAAAAAGAAATGGGTCTTCACTTGCAAAACACCTTGCAAATGTATTCACACAGGAACACAACTCATACTTTTACAATGATGTACATGTATATCCAACCAACTCATTTACACACGCAGACACACAAAAATTTCCACCACTACTTTTACTTCTGGACCACAATCTCCTGGCCTCTTGGCACTGGGGTTACAGAAAAAACAACGCACAGGAAAGGAACATCTCACACCATCATGCAGGAAGACAGGAGCATGGATCAAAAGGCATGGGAAATTTGTCATCATTCAGCTGAACACAATCACGTTGGGAACATGTAAGAGACAGAAAACTGACCATATTTCCTAATAAATATAATTCATCCACATTTTAAAAGCAACACTCTGGCCCACACAAATTCCCCTATTCACCATCCCTACCAAGCACACATCATCTCCTTTGAAATAGCAGAAACTGCTGTTCCCAACGGTTTCCAAAGTCTTGAAAGACAGAGAAATTGCCAGATACAAATAATACCTTTGTAAGTCATCTTACTTCAACATCTCCCTTCTTCAATATCCCCTCAATATCCCCCACCTTCAGTGTCTCTCTTCTTCTCTCTCTCTCACAGGTACAAAAAGTCACTACTCCTCCTAAAGATGTCTGTAGCTTTGTAGGATTTTGTCACTAACATGGGTATTACTTTGGGAAAGATTCCATTCTCTGGTTATTTCCAGGGGAACACGGTTTAAAAATTATGAGTTTGCAAATGGTTAATACTTTCAGATTTGTTATAATAAGCTTCCATTTAAGGATGAGAATAATGAAAATATATGGAAAAAAGGGAAGCAGAGGGACAAAATATGGGTGCACATAAAATTGTCTTGGCTTTAGCACATTATATGTTTTCATAGGACCGCCATTCTTACAATAGAAAGAGATCTTGAATGCTCCAGCTATCTTTTTTTAAAAAAATAAAAAATAAAATTTTAGCTTCTGTTTTAGATACAGGGGGTAAATGTGCAGGTTTGTTACATGAGTATGTTTCAGCCAAATAGTGAGCATAGTACCCAATGGGTAGTTTTTCAAGCCATGCCCCTTCCCTTTCTTCCCCCCAGTAGTCCACAGTGTCTATTGCTCTCATGTTTATGTCCATGTGAGCTCAATGTTTAGCTCCCGCTTACAAGCGAGAATACATGGTGTTTCTCTGTTCCTGCATTAATTCGCTTAGGATTATGGCCTACAGCTGCATTCATGTCACTGCAAAGCATATGACTTCATTCCTTTCAGTGGCCGTGTACTATTCCATGGTGCATATGCGCCACATTTCCTTTATCCAGTTGACCACTGATGGACACCTACATTGATTTCATGTTTTGATATTGTAAATATCACAGTGATGAACATATGAGTGTATGTGTCTTTTTGGTGTAATGATCTATCTTCCTTTGGGTATATACCCCATGATGGGACTGCTGGGTGGAATGGTAGCTCTATTTTAAGTTCTCTGAGAAATCCCCCAATTGCTTTCCACAGTGGCTGAACTGATTTACCTTCCCATCAACGGTGTATAGGCATTTTCTTTCATCTGCAGCCTCACCAGTATCTGCTGTTTTTCTGACTTTTTAGTAATAGCTATTCCGACTGTGAGATAATATCTCATTGTGGTTTTGATTTGCATTTCTCTGATGATTAGTAATAATGAGCAGTTTAAGACCCAGGAAGAAGCCATTTGCCAAACTCCTTGGCCTTCTTCCAGTCCTGGTAACACTCCCCAGTTTGCCCGGCTAATACCTATTCATTAAGTGTGACATTACTTCCTCTAGAAATCTGTCTCAGATGCTTTCCATCTGACAGCCAAATGATTGCAGTGTGGAGGGAAAGGAATGGGAAGGGCAAGAAAGATGACTGATTCCATATTGAGACATGTGTGGTTTGTGGTTTCTATATAAAATCCAGGTGGGGACATGAGTTAATGCTTGGCTCTATAGTCCTGGTGTGAGAGATGGGAAAGTTCTTCTTCAAAGTTTATATCTTAGACTACATTATAAGTAGAAGGAGTTATAATCTCTTGCTCTATGGCCATTATCCGCTATCAGCATAAACATATACCCATGTATATATATTCTCTAAATCAGCTACTTCTTAAATCAGCTATCTTGACTCACGGCAGCATGTCTGAACAGAACTGGGCAAGCCCCAAACCCTGGTGCATGCCATTCCTTATTTCAAAACCCTCATGACCTTCTCTTGACTAGCCTCCTCTCCTTCCTTGTCTTCTTCCTCGTCTTCTTTCCCCTCATCTATTCAGGACACTTATAAGTTTTTAGTCAATTGGGTCAAGCATAGAATGTGAGGTCTTGTTCCGTCCAATGGAAACTGGACATGGCAGCAGGGCGATTGCGTCAGGTTATGGAAGTTATAAATGTGCCAGTCTCCTCTGGTCAGGTGTGCTCTCATGGCAACACTGCCGGTGAGTTGTACTCTTCCTGCAGGAAGTAAACTAGCCTTGCTGAGTGATCCATTGTCTTGGTGTGGATTTTTCCCGATGTTGTAAACCCATTTCCAACAGTTATCAGGCATAGGAGAATGGACTCTGAAGCCTAGGAAGCCCCTAGCACGGGAACTGTCCTGAAAGCATTGGCCTAGAGGAAGTCCTGAGGCAGCCACCCTGCAGAAGGAGAGGCCATATTCAGAGGAAAGAGTTTAATTCAGGGCTTTATGTGGAGAGTTTCCTGTAGACCCAGATTCATGATACCAGGACAGTATGAATCATCATGGCTGTAATTACCTTAACGTAACATTTTTCACTGAGAACCCAGGGAAGTGCTTACATCTACATTAGTTTTCAGGCAATCAAAGACCAGGAGAAAAATAAAAGCCTGAAAATGGTATTAACGTGTGAAAAACACTTTTTAAAAAAACCCACAAACATCTTGTGAACAATCTAGAAGAATGTTGCACCAGGCTGAGTTTGATTCACAGCTCCAACCTGAGCACAGACTTGTGAAGATGCTTAACAAAGGTGTCTTCCTCCCTGAGGAATTAGCACCTCAATCATTTGCTGCTTCCATGTGGCACCTACCCCCAGAAACAGCTCTCCCCATGAAGACCATAAAATACCTGCATTTCCTTAGTGTTGGTTTACAGAGGAGAGGCTGAAGGGGCCCAGGACCCAGATCTCCACTGACCCTGATTATTGCTAACCAACAATGAAGCAGAAGATGGACAAACGTAACCTACAACTGTAATCTCCCTAGGTGTCTTTATGGCCACGTTGTTCATCTTCCTGGCAGCCTTCCACGAAGTGATTCAGCCAGGTTAATGATGCTAGGGGATCTCTTCTCCAACAATTATCATTTGTTAAAAAAAAAAAAAAAAAAGAAAAGAAAGCCCACAGCCTGATCAAATTGCAGGATGCCCTGTGTGTGTTGGGTCTCCCACCCCTTTCTATGTATTTTTGAAGCCTCACAGGCGTCTACTTCTGAGTTTGGTTTCTGATGGTGCCATCGAAACCTGCTTACCCTTTCCATGCAGTTGGCCTGCCTGTGGCCTTCCAAGTGGCTCACTTTCCACGGTGCACACTAAGGACAGCCCCTCTCATGATGGCTCACAGTGAACTAACACCACCCAGACAGGCATGAATGTCCTTGCAGGCCAACAAGCCCTCATAGACCCTTCCCTTGGACTTACATCCAGGTACCATATCTTGGGCATACCATCCTTGGCACGCCATGCATAACTGACACTGCCCTAGCTTGGAGCCCCATCTTTTCTTACCAGAGCATTTAATTTCTTTGTCTTCAGTGTATTCTCCCTCCAATACTTTTCACATACAGAAAGCAGAGTGATCTTTCTGCAATGCATGTCTGTCTTTGCTATTTCACCATTAAAAACACCTCTGTCCCACCACTGGCTTTCTGCACCTACAAGAGCAAGTCCAAACTCCTGACTGAGGCTTACAGGGCCTTCTGTAATCTGATCCCTCCCTCTTTCACCAGGTGCAGCTCCATTGTATGGTAAAATATGGGCTGAATGTTTGTGTCTCCAAAATTCATTTGCTGGAATCCTGACCCTGGCCCCCATTCCACCACAGTGAGATGGTGTTAGGAAATAAGACACTGGGGAGATAATTAAGTTATGAGGGTGGAGCCTTCATGAATGGGATTAGTTCTCTTCTAGAAGAGACCCAAGAACTCTCTAGCCCTCTTTCCACCCTGTGAGGACACAGTGAGAAGATGACAGACTGCAACCAAGAACGCTGATGTCACTAGACATCAACTATGCTGGCACCCTGATCTTGAACTTCCAGCATCCCAAACCATGAGAAGTAAATGTCTGCTGTTTATGAGCCACCCATCCTCAGTACTTTGTAATAGCAGCCTGAAGTGACTAAGACACTATGGGACAATTAAGGAGATTATATCATTTGGGCTACCACAATGAGAAGGAGAGTCATTAATGGGAAACAACAACATATCAGAGAAAAGGAAGCGGCCTCCCCGTTCATAGAGGCAGGTAAACAAGGGAGTCATCGGCAAGTCTTCAGGAAGTCATGGGGAAGAATGGAGATGGGTCTTCCTAGGAATACACTAGAGTGTGCTCTTTGTGATTTGCTTTTTTTGAAACACAGTAGGGTGGAAGACTTCCTAGCAGCCACTGTTTCCAGAAGCACAGGGCTCAGGTGAAGTTCAGTACTACCACCGCATTTCACTTACCCACTCTCCATTGTCCTCCAGCCATAGACACACTCACCTGAGCCAGGTTTTACACCCCTGGACAGAGCTCAATTGGCTGTCTTGGAATTAGAAGCCCTTCTCTTTCTTATATGCCTGACCAGCTTTTCAAGTTTCAGCTCAAGGTTCAGTTACCTTCTGCATAAAACCCTAATCGGGACCTACTTAGTCCAGTTGTTACAAAGATTAAATAGAATGATACAAATAAAGTCCTCTGTGTGGCTTCCTGGTGCCTGATGAGTACGCAAGCAATACAGATTTATAAAAGTAATTCCTGGCTGAGCCTTGCAGATGGAACTGCTTCCATGCAAGGCATGGAAGGCATCTATCTTCACACCTGAGACACCAGGTCTCAGTTGCTTCCATTTGTATCTCTTCTTCATGCTGTGTATTCATTCTTTTAACAAACGTTCATTACTACGCTCTGGGGTTGCAACAGTGAACAAGACGGTCCCGCTGCCAGCCCTTATGGAGATCATGGCCCAGTGGGGCTACATGTGAGTAAATAAACAATTGCAATGCAGAGTGAGATGTGCAATACTAGGCTAGGTACAAGTGCCCTGGAAGCATAAAAGTAGGCATCTGACCCGGACCTCGGAGAGGGTGCATGCAGGTTTCTGCAGGAAGAAAAACGTCCAAACTTAAATGAAGGCAGGACTATTCAACAAATAATTGGTAAAAGATCTCAAAGTTGAAAGGGGAGGAGGAGAAAAAAGTGGAGAAAATGTCTCACTTGGTACAAAATAACTGGTCTTGTTGCATTCC